>JABEVN020002552.1:0-21086 GCA_013146195.2 Codonopsis lanceolata
GCTTTATCTTGCTATTATTTAGTTCTATTTAAACTTCTTGCTTCCTTTACATGTCAGTGATATGTGCTTATCTCATAGATTTAAACCCCGCCTCTACTTAGTACTTGTTTTTAATGCTTTTCTCTCGTAAGTACTTAGTCTAGTAGCTATCTCTCTCTACTAGGCTTCAGCTCGAGAGGCATGTCCGCTCTTAATAAAAATCTTTAACATATGTTATTATCTCGCATGATTCAAAGTCTGTAGTAGTGGTGATGATGACATCAACCAAATATAGGAGATTGTTGATTCCTAATTCTAGATTTGGTTGAGTCATCTCCTCGATTCTAGTGTACAAAGTGGCTAAAAGGTCTGCTGCATCGATTAGTGTGGCAACTGCCTGAATCAAAGTGTTTAGAACTGTTAAGTGTTAGTTTGCGCGGTTTTAAGCCTCTTCAACCTTGGGGAAGAACAAAGACTTTGAAGTCTCAGCTAAAGTCAAAAAAATTAAAATAGCCAAATCATGAGATTATGACACGTGTACACCTATTTAGATATTTTCGAAAATATCTAGTCATTATGTCTTCATCGTATTTCATTTTCAAGAAGTCAACTCTACATGATGACAACGCCTGTCGGCGTCTCGAAACACGAAGGCGAAGACATTACCCTTTTTTGGCTAAGAAGACTTTCTCTGAAAAGCGCCGTAGCCTGAACCTTACTCTATTTGGGAATGTCTTCTCGCACACCCATCACCGATGACTGTGGCTCTTACATCTCTCCAAAGCGCCAATTGCATTCAATGCAATTGAACGTTGGACACAGCCTTCACTGCCTCGCCGATCCAACGGTCCAAAGATCTCTTCCTGGTATTTATTCAAGTCTTGAAGATCTGAAGAACAACTCTTGCGCATTAAACTCTCAAGCTTCATCTTCAAACATTCAAGCATTCAAGAGATCAAAGGACAAGGACTAACACTTCACCAAACTTTCGAAGCCGCAGATCCGCCATCTTAAATTGTTTAGCTTCATTTAGTTTGTCTTTAAACTGTTTCTTTAATTCTCGCACGTGAAGAGAACAATTATTCATTGATTGTTTCTCTCACCTTTATACACTGGTTAAAAGCTTATTTTGTACACGATCCATTAGTGATCTTACTCATAAACCTAGTGGATAAACAAGTGCACTTTTAAAATCCAAAGCTAACCACTTTGGTAGTGGATGTAGTACTATTCACAAAGCGAACCACTTCAAATTCCGTCAGTCTGTTTGAACTGTTCTTATCTTTCTCATTATCGGCCAGGTTAAGCGCTTTTAATCTCGTACTACCTTCACAGCATTCTTGATAGTTCAGATTCTGCTTTGTTTCCGCTGCCTTAACACTTTTATTTAAACCTTCCAAGAAATCATTAAGAAGTGTTTACGAAAAGTTTTTAATAAAAACATAACTAGGCTATTCAACCCCCCCCCCCCTTCTAGCCTAGATTGAGCCTATTTTGGGACCAACAAACGATTCCACCGCCGACTCCCAAGACCGGATCGTCCCGTGCGAAGGGCCTATACTTTTCTCTGGGATCCACCATCCGAAATGGTGTAGGTCGAGCATCTGAGAATTATAAGTCAGCCCCTGTTTGTGATTTATATTTATTCATTATATTTTTTTTGTGCGAACTTATTATATATATATATATATATATATATATATATATATATATATATTATATATATATATATATATTTATATATATATTTTTTTCTTTTGACAGGGCGACTCATAATCCAGGAGATGCAAAAAAGGTCGGTCAGTGAAGTGTCTGAAAACTATATGCATTCTAACGTTGGTTTATGCAGGGGGTAGGCTGGCCATGGTGTAGGGTAACAGGTCGGAATATTCCTACATGTGTGCACGTGTGTGTGGTATCTAAAAAGCAGTAAAGTCTTTATTTATTTACAGATATATGAACAGAAAAATAAAGCAGATATGGCATGTCTTGCTGTTATGTGTGGATTTTCTCGGCTTTTTATTTTTGAACGCAAGCAAGCAAGCACACCTTTTTAAGAAATAGAAAGAAAAGTGGGGAAACTATCTATCCCTATTAATTACAAATTTTGGTCCTATGTCCCCAAAATAAAATGACAGAATGAATGCAGATATGTGTAAATGTACAGAATAAAATGAAAAAGAAAATAAACTGAAAGAAATAATAATATAGAGCCGGAAGTAAAATAAAGCCCCGGCTCTTTTGTTGTGCTGCCCGGAATTTTATTTGTAATATATAGTATATATATATATATTTTTTTTTTTGAAATTTTTTTTTGAATATTTATTTTTTTTTGAAGTTTTTTTTTTAGATTCTTAAACACACCTGTAACTGTTATCAGAACGAAACTGCTGCAAGATGGAGGATCATATCCACAAATATAGACACAGATGTATAGGAATACTATATTTAAATGTGTAAATTAATATAACAAGCATACTGCAGCCAGAAACAAATAAAAAAAAAGTTTATTTCATGAGCCTAGCCCTCCATTTTATTTAAAATAAAACAACTCCCCAGCGGAGTCGCCACTGTGAGGTTCCTCGGTGCGACCGCCCGCTTGCGGATAGGATGCCAGACGGGATGCAAGACATCCAGTGCTCTCGTTCCACCCTCCCTTGTTTAGGGGAAGACAAAATTAAAAGTGCGAGAGGAGTGTTGTCTATGTTAGCACGTTTGAATGTGCCTCGGTTGCCATTAGTGGATTTTATATCCAATATGGGAACTTATGGTTTCCCGCATCAAGTTATCACTTTTTTAGGGGATACCAGGATATGTGAATGCATTACCCTTTCATTCTCATTTTCTCTTTTTTAGGGGAAAACAGAAAAGTGCAAAAGAGGATATTACGACGCCCCCACTATGGATTTTATAAAAAATAGCCTTATGGCCCGTTCAGATCACTATGGGAGCTTTGGGTTTCCCGCATCAAGTTATCCCTTTTTTTAGGGGATACCAGAATATGGGAATACATCACCCTTCCATTCCTATTTCTCCCTTTTTTAGGGGAGAACATGAAAGTGCAAAGAAGGAATGTTGCGAGGCCCCATTGGATCTGAAAGTTTTAGAGTCGCCATCTTTATTTTAAGGCAAATAAAGAAAAACCAAAGAAAAGAAAAATAAACCAGAGAAAAAGAAAACGGGTTCGGAGGCTAAGTTACGAGTTGGGAAGGTGCTAGGCACCCAACTCGCCCTTTCTGTCTCAAAAGTGGTTTTTGGCTGAAGTATGCTTATTGTTATATTTATTTAGCAAATAAATAAAGTATTAAAAGACAGGAAATTAAAACAAATACATTCATGGCTACATTATTTACGGACTCGCAGCCATTTCCTTACAATAATTACAGACATATTTAAGAATATTTGGCCATTATAACGGCTTTCTTACATACTATTTCCTATTCTAATCTGGGTAGCACAACGGCTTATATTGGCTACATTGCGCCGGATTTAAATAACAACTTTAAAATAATAAAAGACAGAAAAGTAAACAAATACAATAAATAACGCCCTTAAAGGTTTTACCTTTTAGAGCGGTGGTGTGCTCGCCTGCCCTTCAGGAGAGGAGTCTTTTTTGTTGTTTGTTGTGTGGTTGTTGTTTTGATTTGGGTAGAGTGACTGCTTATTTCAGAGACTTTTAGCTTGTCAACTCGGGCAGAGTGACAACTTATTTTGGTAGGTTTTGGCCTTTTTGGTTGGGCGGAACCACGGCTTAGTTTTCTAGTTTTTCAGCTCATTACTCGGGCAGAGTAACGGCTTACTTTGGGATTTTTGGGCCGGGGAAGTGAGGTGGATACCTAACAACTAGGCTAGGGATCACTTATAACCTATGGATATTTATTTTGGCGAAGTTTGGACGGGGTTTGGAGACTTTAGGGGCTTATCTCACACCTCTCGTACTAATATTTTCGAAGGAACACGGAGAGACGTAACTTCGCTATGATTTATTTATTGCGACACCGAGCAATGAAATGAGGAGCCTGGTCTCCTATTTATAGTTGAGAAGCGTGGACTCGGTGAAAATTTGAGTTTGTTCGCCTGCTTTGATCAGCTTGTACCGTGAGCTTCAAGGGTTGTACTTTCCGTCTTCTAAAGAGAGCAATGGAACTTCTGCGCCAATTCTTTGGTGCGGCACTGCATGATGATGTGGTGGCACCAAAGCCTTTGGTGCAAAGACCCATGTCATTGTTTAAGTTTGTTTTTCACACTTTCACCGCCGCAGCTTCAGCTGCATCCTCGCTTTTTTTTTTAACTCATGTAACTTGACATTTGTTAAGTTTTGACAGCTTGATATCTTATGTCGAGTCACATACCGTGGGTACGAAATTGGGGTGTCTACATTGTGGATAAGCCGCTTTCTCCCAAATCGGCGCAAGATCCCCGTCTACTCAGAAAAAGAAGTCCGCTCGATGCCCAACAAGAGAACCAGATTATATTCTGCGGATACATGATAAAGCGCCGGATCTGCCAGTGGCTGATCACCCATACTATGTCCATGGAGCCCCTGCGAAAAAAGCTCTCAGCCCAATCATACTACGAATAATTGGTCTGAGGGAAGTGACCGCGAGAGCCATAATGCCCCGGATCATACATAGCTCCCGGCGGTACTGGGTCCATCACCCAAAGAAAATGCTCCTCCAGCCACATGTGGATCAAAATGGGGCTGCTGGTAGGGAATAACTCATCACCGCCTGCAAAAGCATCCAGGCCCACCAGAGTTTCTGCCATAATGACTGGAATAATATTCAATCGGCGATCACGTGCCTGCAATGCAAGGTCCACAACCCCCACATCGATAAATCCGGGTTGACCTACCAGCAAGTATCTCCCTACTAGGTAAAGAAAAAGTGCAGATAGCCGACGCCTCAAGTAATCCACGTCATCCTCCCTGAACTTTGTGAAGGCCCCAGGAAGGACGGTCAGATCAAAACTCACTCCATTATATAAGCCTGGAGTAGCGAGGCGAGTGGTATAAAAGAGCTCCTTAATTGCCATGTATGGACGCCTCCAATGAGAAGGCACAACAATAAGACAAGAAGGTGCCATCCCCACCATTGCACATAACTCCTCATAGGTAGGACACATCTCGTTCATACCGAAGTTAAAAAGTTGGTCTTAAGGAGACCAAAACCTGGAGGCTCCCCTCAGCATGTCCCAATTAATGACAATATTCCTCCAGGACAGCAGGCACCTGTATCCAAAAATATGCTCAAACCAATCACGCTCATCTGAGCGCAAGGAAAGAATCCAGAAATCCAAAGCATTCTCATAGATTTCTATCTCCAACACTGTATGAATTGGTACAGCCATTTTTGAGAAAAATGCAAAGAATTATTTGATAAAAGTGGCAACGGCTGAGCAGAAGCAAGGCTAAAAGTTTGTGAGAAGGAAGCATATAAATTTGTGAAAAACAAGCAATCCCTCGTCCGCCTTTTATATTAGAAAATTGGGAAACGGATGACTTCTGAGCACCGTACGCGAACAGAGCCGAACAGGGATTGCACAGAAAAGATTCTTGGCGCTGCCATGAGCCCCCACTGGCGGCACGCCAAAGGCCTTGTTTCGCCGTGCCAAGATGCTGATACTGTTCCCTTAAAACTGGCTGGTATCCTGGTTTTCAGCTCCGACAGATCTCTATTATTTTTGTCTGATCACGAAAGAAGAATGAAAGCCTATAAACAATAGCGTTGGTAGCAATTATATGGCCGAGAAAAGGAGAAGGCGGCTGCCTTTTCCTCCCCGCATATCATCAGAAAAGCCTGCTCGAGCCCGAAGGTGTATTCTTATAAAACCCGTCTTTGAAATACAGCGTGCCATTACCCCTAGATATTGATGTAGGTTTATTTTGTGTGTGTGATTTTTTGAGTCTGTATTTTTAATATTTTGCATCATATAAAATTGTATTGCATTGTATAATAAATATTTGTATAGGTTTTAGTACGAAAATTAAAAAAAAAGGAAAAGAAAACTAATAAGCGCAGGTATCCAAGACTAATGTGCACGGGACGACTGGCTCCTATCAAGACCACCTCCCATAACCCAAGGGCCCGCTGTGCCACCATCTATGTATGCTCATCCTCTGCCTCTAGCGTGACTCGACCCGGCGTCCGCATCATCGTCATCATCGCCCCGACGCCTGGTCTGCCGTACTGCGTCATTCCCCCTGTAGGAAAACTCGTCAACAAGTTTTTGATAAAGCTTGTTAATGCTGAAAAAGCCCCGCAACAGCCTCTTGTAGGTAGACACGTTCACCTGAAAAAAGAGAAATAGTGAGACAGCAAAAGAAAATATTAGTCTCCAAAAAAAGGTATGCATCTAAAAAAAAAAGAAAAGAAAAAAATGGTAAAATATAAGCATGATGAAAAAAGAAAGATGCAAAAGTGAAATGTGTCTACCGAACTAGCCTGCTCTGGAACCCGACGCTCCTCAGGAATCTCAACATCTGGAAGCATTTCCTCTACCATCCGGCCGCCCCAATGATACTGAAAGGTAGAAAAGACATCATCAGGCTCGGCGAATTCCAGATGCTCGTCGAGAGATGGGATGGAAGGCCTTGGCCTGGCAGATGCATCAGAAGCCCATCTAGGTGCAGCAGGAATAGGAGGGGGAGGATGAAGCACGGTCTGCAAGAAATCCTCATACGCCATAACCGGAAAATCTGTCGAGGGGAAAAGGAATTTCAACAGGTACTAATACCTGTTCGGCAAGTGATCAGGCTCTATCACCCAAAAAGGAGGCCTAGGAGGCACCACTAGAGGCACCAAAGCTGAATAATGTTGGCGGTTGACCCGCTCGCCTATGTATAAAGAATCTACCATGATTGATACCATCAGTATCCGGCAGCGGCAGCCACAACATAATGTCCCTCCAGGCCTTCCCAAGGAAGAAAATGCACTATCCCTACACTAGAACTAGCAATTCGCTCTTGCACCTGCACCTTCTTTGAGCAGCCGCCGTCCTGGTCCGGCCGAACCCTGTTCTCGTCCACAAATTCAAGCAAGTAGGGTGGCTGGTGGACACGTTGATGTAGTCGGCCCGGCGTGAAATAAAAAAATGAGAAGGCCCAGACCTGCAAAAAGAAAGAAAAATAAAATAGAGAAATTTTATCAGCAATAAAAATATATGCTGCAAAAAAATACGTGCACGAAAAAAAATATATATATGATATGCGGAAAAAAAGAAGCAGCAAAAAGCAGGAAAAGACATATACCTCCCTCGCCGGGGAAAATCCATTCAGAGTCGGCGAGTCATTTCGGCTAGCCCTATCCATGGAAGCATAAAGTTCGGCTGCACTCCGCCCGCCTCCATATAGGCGTGAATCGCTCAAAATCTGCCAAGCATTCCAGGACAGAGACTCTCAGGGTGGTGGAAGAATTGGCAAAAAGTGACGTGCCAAGGAAGAAAAATAAGAATGCTCTAGCAACGCGAGCCACGGCTACGGGGTCATTTTTTGGGACCCGCCCGGCGTTGTCTAAAGCCATTTTCGCATGCTGCCAATATAAATCTCATCTGTCGACTTGTATTCTGGCTCAAAACCCAGGCGTCAGGGTCTCACCAACGCTGGTAGGAAGGCCGGTGATAGCAGCAAAGTCACAGGGGGTCATGGTCGCCTCCCCCAGCTGAAATGGAATGTGTGGGTAGTATCCCACCAGTAATCCCGGAGCACATCGAAAATGGGCAAATAGCTCGAAAAAGGGCGGAAGGCGTGTAGGAAGGTGCTGAAACCGGAGCTCTCTACCAAAACTTGTGTCGCCTGGGGCATCATGTGATAAATATCTAACATGTTGGCATAAGTGGCTCGAACCCGCTGAAAAGGCATGCGAAGCTGGAAAAAAAAAGAGGAAAAGAAAAGGTAAGTTTACTATCTTTATTTCCTTTGCATAATAAAAAAATATAACAATAAAATATATAAAAAAAATATAAAGATGTTGCATGTATCATTTTTTTTAAATCATAAAATGGCAGCATGACAATTTCCATGATACATTTTTTAAAAAAAAGAGAGAAAAAATATATAATAAAAACATCATTTTGCATGTAATAAAAAGAGTATATAATAAGCACTTGGCATCCATGCATTAAAAAAAAAAAGAAAAATAAAAAAAATACATCTTTTGGCATTTGAAATACATTTTGGCATCACGGCAGTAAAAATACATATGTATTGCATTTTAGCATGTGAAATTTTAATTGCGTTCTTGGTATCATAAAAAAATGCATTTGTGCATTGAAAAAATTTTCAGGTATCCGAAAAAAAAAATCTTTATTGCATTTTAGCATTTTCAAATTTTAATTTGCATCCTTAGCATCCCATAAAAAATAATTAAAAAAATGCATCCTTTTGCATCTAAATATGTATTTTTGCATTCGAGGCATCATAAAAAGTATATACTGCATTTTTGTGTTTTCACATGCATGATAAAATAAAATTTTCCCATGCATCATGTTAGCGAGCATCCAATAAATTTTCTGCATTGCATTTGCATTAAATAAACTAATAAATGCATCTATCATTTCCATTTATTGACCAATAAGCTGCATTATGGCTTTAACAAAAGAGAATAAAATACCACCAATCATGAAAAGAAAATATTCCCATGACATTTATTATGTCTCTGCAGCATAAACATGCATGAAAAGTGAATTTTAGGGCATGAAATATATTTGTATTGTCTTGCATATATTCGAAAATGCGTCCGAAAATATGTCCGAAAAAATTGCATTATATTCCGAAAAGTCCGTTTCATAAGTATATATCATATAAAATTAATATTCAGTATAAAGCATGCATCATATAGCCTCAATTGCATTAATAATATAAATCATCCATTATAGGGTCAAATAGTACCCACTAGTTCAATTATGCATCGCAAAAATAAATTACATAAATTTCATGTATCATCACCAAATTGCATTATTTTAGCATAAATATTGCATGCATAAGGATTATTAGCAAAGTCAGGAATGCTCCAAAAGGTCAAAGTAGTGCTAAAATCTAGCAGATCTGAAATATATCCAAATGGATTTAGAAAGAAAAAACTTAATTATAGAAGTACTTGGAAGGTTTGATACACGGGTGTCCCAATCGCGAAGGATATTGCCCCAGTCATCCTTGGAATAGCGATATTTGATTTTGTTCTGGATCAAAGGAGGGAATTCCTTCCTCCTCTCACCAGATTCTGGGTGCATGGGAGCCTTCCCCTTCCTGGATCGCGATGAAGAAGCCATCTGCTAGGAAAAACACGTGAATGGGCGGAAGAAAATTGAGAAAAGGAGTAAGAATGAAGAAAGGAAGCAAGGCAGCTGAAATGGCGTCGCAAGAACATAAGCAGAGAACGAAAGGAGGAACAAGTGAAGCAGTGAATTACTTTCCTCCTTGCCTGTCACTAATAATGGGAGGGAAAAGGAATTTTTCCTTTTTCCCCTCCAAAGTTTGAAGCTGCAGCACTTAAGTCCCTAAATCTCCAAAGCTACAAAATGGCCCCTGAAGCTTAACGAAAAGTAAACAAAAGTAATTTTGTTAACCAAATTCGACGGCCATCTATCCAAGAGCAAGGGAGAAATTATATCCCCAGCAGATCAGCCGCAAAAATAAGCAGGAAAGCCAGAAAAATCAGCGGCAAAGGTAAAGGTTTTGTAAAAATAAAGCTTGCATAATTAAGAAAACAAAAAAAAACATTTAAAAAATGGCAAGCATGCGGAAAAAAAAAAGCAAAATATAATAAAAACAAAAAAAAAAGAGAGAAGAGAAAAAACAAAAAAAAGAAAAAAAAGAGAGAGAGAGGGAAAATGCATGCAAAAGGAAGAAAATGTGGAAAATAAGTGCATGTAACAAAAGAAAATGTGGTGGCAAAAAGAAGAAATTTTCGGCTGAAGCTAGAAAATGCAGCAAAAAGAAAATGCAGTAGAAAGAAAAAAGAAAAGGAAATTCCAGCTGGAACCAGAAAAATGCAGCAGCAAAGAAAAGAAAATTTCTAGCCAAGGTTAGAAAAGAGAAGCAAAAAGAGAAGGAAAATGCAGCAGCATAAAGAAAGATTTTCCAGCTAAAGCCGAAAATATAGCGGAAAAAGGGGAAAAGATTTCCAGCAAAAGCCGGAACTGTAATAAAAGAAAAATCCCCAGCAAGTGCAGCAAAAGCAGCAAAGAGCAGCATAAAGTAGCAAGTGCAGCAAGAGCAGCATAAAGCAGTAAGAGCAGCAAAGCAGCAGATGGTCACATGGGCAAAGCAAGGGTAAGGAAAGGAAAGTATCTTCTTTCCTTTTTTGTGCATTTGTGCAATGTTTGGAAAACTTTCCCTGAAGGGGCAGGCAACCCAGGATCAAGGGAAAGGCTTCGTTCTCTGACGAAGGCTGCGTTCATGAGGAAGCAATGCATTCCAGGCATTTATAGATGTGTTGGAAACTTTCCGTTAAGGGGCACGCAACCCCGGATCAGAGGGAAAAGTTTTGTTCTCCGACGAAGGTTGCATTCCTGAGGAGACATTACATTCCGCCCAGCAGCAGACGAACTATGATTGGTCTGATTCCTTGTATAAGGATACGTAGGCAACCTATTTCGGTAGGCACGACAATCGCAGCACTTGTTTGTTTAGCATTACAGCACTTGCACCGCAGCACTTGTTTGTTTAGCATCGCAGCACTTGCACCGCAGCACTTGTTTATTAGCACCGTAGCACTTGATCCCCAGCAGGGGTGAACTACGTTTCGGTCTGATTCCTTGTATAAGAATACGTAGGCAGCCTGTTTCGGTAGGTACGACCGTCGCATGCATAATAGTTTAGGTTTTGGCCTGAACTACGCTTTTGTTTGATTTGCTTTATTAAGGGATACGTGGGCAGCCTATACTAGTAGGTCCGATCATTAGAGCATTTTATTGCATATCTGCTTAAAAACTACGATAACCTGCTATAACCGACTAAAATATGCCTAGGATATGGAGTTTGGTTATCATTATAAACCATTGCATTATAAATGTTACCTGTTGCATTCCTCTCCTATTTTAATTGCACGAAATTGGAGAGTCTATTGTTTATCAACGATTTTCGTCTACTCAGTAAGCCTGGGGTTACCCGTAGACTCCATCGTTGAGGGGCTCTATAGACACCCCAATTTCGTACCCCTGATATGTAACTCTGGCATATGATATCAAGACCTGTGAAAACTTAACAAATATCAAGTTACAGGAGTAAAAAAATGTAAAAGGCAAAGCAGGATGCGCAAAACAGTGAAATGCAGGGGGCTAAAGCGTCAAAACTGAAAGTTGAATAGTGGATTGGCGCTGCCAAAAGGGGACCTTGGCGCGGCGCCCAAGGGATCTTTTGGCCGCGCCCAGCTAGCTACAGTGCACCCCGGACTTAACGCATTGTGCAATTTTTGAAGCGCGGTGTACAAGGAAATCATGTACGCTGAGAGAAAAAGAAATTCTCGATGAGTCCCCTCCTTCAGCTATAAATAGAGAGTTCGGGACTCACTTTCAGACACTCCGAAAACACCGATCAGTGATCACGAATTTCTCTGCGTCATCCTTACGTTGAGAAAATAGAGAGTGAAGTGAGATAGGTTGTGATCCTCCTATAAAGCCTTGAAACCCTGCCAAAACTCCGCCGAACCTAAAACTCACTGGTCAAAGTGATCCCTAGCCCCTTAGTTAGGTATCCACCCTATTTTCCCGGTCCAAAAACCTCAAAATAAGTCATTACTCTGCCCGAGTAAAAAGGCCAAAACCACCAAAAATAAGTCGTTACTCTGCCCAAATCACAGCAACAGCAGCATAAAAAGTCTCCCTCTCTTGATAAGGACAGGGCGAGCACTCCCCGCTCTAAAAGGTAAAGCCTTTAAGGGCGTTTATTTTCAAAAAAGTTCTTTTCAAATTCGGCCCAATGTAGAAAATATAAGCCGTTGTGCTGCCCGGATTTAGTTAGGAAATATTATGTAAAAGGGCCGTTATTATGGCCAAATATTTTTAAATATATTTGTAATTATTGTAAAGAGATGGCTGCAAATCCGTAAATAATGTAGCCGCGGATGTATTTGCTTTTATTTTCTGTCTTTTAATGCTTTGTTTATTTACTAAATAAATATAATAAAAAGCATACTTTAGCCAAAAACCGCTTTTGAGACCGAAAGGGCGAGTTGGGTGCCTAGCACCTTCCCAACTCGTAACTTAGCCTCCGAACCCGTTTTTGCAATCTCTGGTTTTTCTTTTTTGGTTTTTCTTTATTTCTTCCTTAAAATAAAGATGGCGACTCTATAAAACGTTTTGGATCAAGTGGGGTGTCGCAACACTCCTTTCTTGCACTTTTCCGTTTTCCCCTAAAAAATGGAGAATAGGAATGAAATGGTGATGTATTCCTATATCCTGGTATCCCCTAAACAAGGGATAACTTGATGTAAGAAACCCGAAGCACTCATAGTGATATGAAATAGGTCATAAGGCAATTTTCATAAAATCCATAGTGGGGCCTCGCAACATCCTTTCTTGCACTTTTTTGTTTTCCCCTAAAAAAGGGAGAATGGGAATGAAAGGGTGATGTATTCCTATATCCTGGTATCACCTAATACAGGGATAATTTGACATAGAAAACCCAAAGCTCCCATATTGGACCAAAAATTCACTGAAAGTTACCGAGGCGTATTCAAACGTGCTATCTTAGACAACACTCCTCTCGCACTTTTAATTCCGTCTTCTCCCTAAAAAAGGGAGGATAGAATGAGAGCAGTGGTGTCCCGCATCCGCACGTACGAGCACCCCTACACAAGGGCGCGCGCGGCGCGGGTGCAGTCCCGGGAACCCACAGGGATAAACTTCACAATGCTTATGGTGGCATCCTATACATGCTAGGATGTGTCTTCATATTCTAAATATAGTAGTGTTGTACATGATTATATCTATAGATTAGTTATTCTTAAGATAAGTGAAGCTTGAGCATTCTACGTCATTCCAATCTATTTATATCTTTGTGTTTAGATAGTAACTAGACAAATGTTCAGGATTGGTAAATCTAGTGTCTGGAATGTACCATGTTTTGGACTGCTTATACTAAAATGCAATTCGCTATGGGAGTACCTTTTTATGTCAATTTAGTTTTCTTGAAGCAATAGCTAATCAGTAAGGATTTTGGTAATATATTTTACAGGTAAGGAATTGCTTGGTTGGGGATGGAGAATTGGAGACTAGGGAGGTTCCGATTTACATTCCTTCAGTGCTCTCAAGAGATTGTTTTGTACTCTTTTGTTATTTTACATTTCTAGCATCAACACTCAACACTTATTAAGCTCAGACATTTTTGTTATTTTTTTCTCTATTTCATTTTTTCGTTTGTACTCTTTTGTTATTTTGTTTCCACTGGTTTGTTATGTTTATGCGTCTATAATTTCAATATTTTTAATTGTTGAATGTAATTTTATAGAAGGTTTTTTAAATCTTTTTATGAAGTTTAATTCTTTTAGATTTTATTATGTATTTGTATTAAACAGGTAAAAAATAAATAACCATCGTATTGGTCCGGTCCTGATTCTCGCACGTCTTCGATTGGCTCTGGATCGGAGCAATGTATTGGTTCTCAAACATATTGAGTTGGTCCTGGTTCTATATTTTTTGAGAACCAGACTATTGGTCTGGTCCTGATTTTCTCTTTTTTAAAAAAACATGGGCCGAACCGGACCAAGCTCACCCCTAGTGTTACTGACCAAAACAACTAAACCAGATCAAACGAGCCACTACAGTTCCTTTTTTTTGGGTCAATTACTTTTTCAACTTAAGTAACAAGAAACAGAAAAGATTATTTACAAATAAATGACAAGTCCACCAAAGAAAACAAAAACAAAGGTAGTAATTAGGCCAGATAATTACAATCCAAAATCTGTTAATCGGTCAAACCTGACCCGTTAATTTTTTTGGGTCAAAACGGGTTACACGCTTTGACCCAAAAATATTAACGTGTCGATTTTGGTCAATTAAAGTAGGTCGAACCCATTACCCATTTTGACCCGTTATTTTTTTTGTTATATAAATGTAGGGTTTTTAATGGAAATGTGTGTTGAAATGGGTCGACCCATTCTGACACGTTACCCACTTTGACCCAACCCATTTTGATGATTTTAATTTTGGGTTATAACGGGTCAAAAAATGTTTCGACCCGAACCAACCCACCCAATCTCTAACCCTAGTAGTACTGATAAGTTCAGCAATTAAAAGAAATAGAAACTTCAAAATCTAGTGTCACTGACCAAAGCCAAAATACATACACTACTTGAAGAGATTTTTTTTTCTTCAAAAAAGTCTTAACCAAATTAAAGTTCGCCATGCAAAGCATTCATATTCCTATTTTATGTCCGGCTTTATGTAAAGGTAAGTGGTTGTAGTGGTCTCCTCCAACAAGCGGTTTTGTCAAGCTAAACACAGATGGTTCATCTATTAATGGGGTTTGTACTGGTGGTGGTATTATTCGTGATGATAAAGGAGTTTTTGTTGGTGCCTTTTCCTATCATTATCAGCAAGGTACTAATATGAGAGCAGAATTATTGGCTTTGCGGGATGGTTTGATTCTTTGCCGTGATTTGGGTTTCTCCAGGGTTATGGTTGAATCTGATTCCTTATGTGCTATTAATGTTTTGGTTCATAATCACACAGCCCCGTGGCAGTACACGTATGTGTTACGGGAGTGTAAGGCTTTAAGTAAGGATATACAGTTGGCTCATGTTTTTAGAGAACAAAATCAAGTTGCGGATCGGCTTGCTGCGGAAGCTCATATTCACGGTGTTCAGAAGATATACTCCAGTTTCTTGGCCCTTCCTCTGTCTGTCAAGAAGACTGTGAATATGGATATGTATGGTTTTTACACCTATAGGAAAAAATAACTTCTTGTTTTTCTTTTCCGAGGTCAGACTCCTTTGTCCTCCCTTGTTTGGGTTTGGCTGGTTGTCCCCCTCTAGTTTGTAATTTTCTTTTTATCTATATATTCTGCATGTGCCGCCCTGTTTTCTAAAAAAAAAAATTGAAGTTCGCCTTATTTTGCCAAATTTTCTAAGGTGTTTTATGAGGATAGACAGTTTTTCGGGTTCTAATTTGCAAAATCATACTAACTAACAAATGTTCATTTTTTGATTCGCCTGTCATAATCTAGTATTTAAATTTTATTTTATTTTATCAAATTTATACTATTGAGGTTTTTTTTAGCTAATATCAGATAGAGATACCTAATTAAACAGTTTCAATAAAATTACTAGCCACAACCATACATAACAAGATTAGATTTTGGAAGATACACCACAGTTCCTCTTTGTGTGTGCCATTTCCATCAATTCGGAATAAGAGTTTCAAACAAAAAAAGAAAAATGTTTTGCAAATAGATTATACTGAGTCATAAATTTCACCAACCAAAAGCATAAAAGTCTAACCAAAAGCAAAAAAAGAATGTGTTTTAATTATAAGCAATTAATAACAAGCAAAAGAGAGATCAATAAAGATGCTAGTACCTCTACTTGAATTGCTATGAATAACAATATTTCATCTGATGTTAAGTTTCATTACTTTCCAACGTTCCCATACAACCAAAATACTACTCCCTTCGTCCCTAAATTATCGTCCTCCTTTCCTTTTTCTTCCGTCCCAAAATAATTGTCCAGTTTAAAACTTACCTTTTTAGAACATCACCTTTACCACTTTACCCTTACTTTTTCACTCTACTTTAATTATGGGCCACATACACATGGGTTTTAAAGGAAACTACACATTAAACCAATATAATTAATCAAGTCAATTGTTTTTTCTTAAACTGTACGATGGGTCAACTAGGACGATTATTTAGGGACGGAGGGAGTATATATTACTAGAAACAAACGAAACAAAACCCAATGCTAGCACAAGTGTCTTATTCACACCAACAAATACATGAAATCTATTCAATTATAAAATAAACACAGGACCTTAACTTTCCTAGAAGACTTGCATCTAACTAAATAGAAGAAAACCCCTTTTTTCTTCATGCCCTACCAAGAACAAGTTTAAATTTTGGACAAAAAACCGATATCGATATCAAAACTCAATATGAAATAAAATTTACAGATCTAAAATTGGAAAGCTAAAATCTCTTCTGATCTAAAGTGTGAGATTTGGGAAGTGGTCATGACTAGTGACTGGTTGCTGTGAGGTTCCCGGGGTGCGACCCGCGCCCCGCGCGCCCTTGGTTAGGGGTGCGCGTACGTGCGGATGCGGGACACCACTGCTCTCGTTCCACCCTCCCTTGTTTAGGGGAAGACGAAATCCAAAGTGCGAGAGGAGTGCTGTCTATATTAGCACGTTGGAATGTGCCTCGGTTGCCCTGAGTGGATTTTGTATCCAAAATGGGAACTAAAGGTTTCCACATGTCAGGTTATCCCTTATTTCGTGGATAACAGGATATGGGAATGCATTACCTTTCCATTCTCATTCTCCCCTTTTTTCTGTCAGGGGATAATAGAGAAGTGCAAGAAAAGATATTGCGACGCCCCCACTTATGGATTTATTAAAATGGCCTTATGGCCCAATCAGATCGCTATGGGAGCTATGGGTTTCCCGCATCAAGTTATCCCTTGTTTAGGGGATACCAGGATATGGGAATACATCACCCCTCCATTCCCGTATCTCCCTTTTTTAGGGAGAACAGGAAAGTGCAAAGAGGGAATGTTGCGTGGCCCCACTGGATCTGAAAGTTTTTAGAGTCGCCACCTTTATTTTAAGGCAAAAATAAAGGAAAACCAGAAGAGAAAACCAGAGATTTTAGAAAACGGGTTCGGGGGCTAAGTTACGAGTTGGGAAGGTGCTAGGCACCCAACTCGCCCTTTCGGTCTCAAAGCGTTTTTGGCTGAAATATGCTCATTGTTATATTAATCTAGCAAATAAATAAGGTCTTATTTTGACAAGGGAAAATTAAACAGATACATTCGTGGCTACATTATTTACGGACTCGCAGCCGCCTCCTTCCAATAATTACAAACACATTTAAGAATATTTGGCCATTATAACGGCTCTTTTACATAATTTTTCCTAATCTAATCCGGGCAGCACAACGGCTTATATTGGCTACATTGTGCCGGATTTAAAATACAACTTTTTGAAAATAAATAAAAGAAAAAAAATATAAATGAAATAAAAATACGCCCTTAAAGGTATTACCTTTTAGAGCGGTGGTGTGCTTCGCTACGCCTGCCCTGCGGAGAGGGAGTCTTTTTTGTTTTGAATTGAATTGAAATTGAGCCGGATTTGAACCGGATTTGAACTGGATTTGAACTGAATTTGAGATCGGGCTAGTCAACTCGGGCGAGAGTGACTTTATTTGGGTAGGTTTTGGCCTTTTCGGTTGGGCGGAACCTAGACTTAAGTTTTGACTTTTAGCTCGTTACCGGGCGTAGTAACGGCTTATTTTGGGATTTTTGACTGGGGTTTTAAGGTGGATACCTAACAACTAGGCTAGGGATCACTTATAACCTATGGGTTTTTGGTTTGGCAGAGTTTGGCTGGGGTTTGGAGATTTTAGGGGCTTCCACTCACCTATCTCGCACCTCTCGTACTAAGTTATCGGAGAAAACGAAGCAGAGCTTCGCTGCGATCTAAAAATCGCGAAGTGAAATTGTGTGTCTGAAATGAGGCCGGGCATGTCTATTTATACTTGCATTTAGGGACACGGCTGGAATTCTTTCATTTCTTCTCCTGCATCAGTGAGTTGTACCTTGTGCATAAAGACTTGTACTTATTTGATTCTGTGAGAGATCATGAATGAAAGCTTGGTGCCACCAAGCTATTGCTTGGTGCGGCACCAAGCAGCCCTTAGGTGGCACCAACCCCTTTTTGGAAGTTTGCAAATTTGACACTTTCCCCCGCAGCTTCATTGTTTCAAGCGATCCTGCTTTCCTTCGCATTTTTGACTTACGCAACTTGACATTTGTTAAGTTTTAACAGCTTTTGATATTTTATGTCGATTACATGTGGGAGTACGAAATTGGGGTGTCTGAGCCCCTCAACGATGGAGTTTACTGGGTAACCTTCGACTCTGCCATCGAGTAGGCGAACATCGTTGATTAACAAGAGACTCTCCAATTTCGTTCATTTAAGAACGAGGAGAATGCAATTGGTAGCGATTATAATGCACGGTGACATGCTATCCAAACTCTATAACCTAGACATTTTAGTCGGTTATAAAAAATTATCGAAGTTTTTAAGCGATGTGAATTTAATGTGCTCGATGGTCGGACCTACTAATGTAGGTCGCCTACGTATTCCTATTAAAGGAAATCGACTGCGTAGTTCGTGCCAAAACCTTAAACTACAATGGAAAAAGATTTTTGTGTTTCGAAAAAGCCGTATTCTTAGGTCCGAAACCGTTGTCAAATACGGTATGAAGATTTGAATGTTTTTACGTACCACCTTTCAACCTTGGCATTGAAATGTGTTAAGAAAACTTTCTAATTATGTACAGGCCTTGATCGGTCTTGTTTCCGACATAATCCGAAAACTTTCAAATATCGAAAGCGTGTTTGACTAAAGATCCGTTGTCGAGCATTTCAAATCTGTTACCACAATTTCAACCGGTCAATACCTTGGCATTGAAATGTGTTAAGAAAACTTTCTAGGTATCTGGCCTTGATCGCCGCCTTGTTTCAGACATAACTCGAAATTTCAGATATCGAAAATTGTGCTTGACTAAAGATCCGTCGCCAGAACACGACGAATTAATCATTCTTCAAGTTTTTTCGAAAATTGTGCGGGAAAACATTCTTTTTCTTTCCCCTTTTTTTTTGTTTTTCTTTATTCCTTTTTTTTTTTGTGTTTTTGAAATATTCCTCTTTTTGTGTTTTTGAAATATTCCTCTTTTTTTGTGTTTTTGAAATATTCCTCTTTTTTTTTTTTTTTTTTTGAAATCAAAACTCAAAAAGAGTTTTTCTTTTATTTGAAAATAAAACCATTTTTTTTTTCAAAATTTTTTCAAATTTTCCTAAAAAAAGGAAATTATTCTGGAGTCAGGGTAGGAATACTGTACCTGACTTACCTTTCGCCGTGGTCGCCGCAGATTTGGTTTTGACATTTTACGCCACTCTTTTCGGGAATTTCTTTTTTTTTTTTTCTGCTTTATGATTGTGATGGTCGGACCCACGATGTAGGTCGCCTACGTATCCTTTTTCAAGGAATCGGACCAAGCGTAGTTCGAGCCGAAAGGATTTTATTCTTTTTCTTTTCTTTTCTTTTCTTTTCTTTTCTTTTCTTTTCTTTTTTTTTCTGTTGATTTTTTTTTCTTTTCATTTTTCTTTCTTTCTTTTTCTCTTCCTTTGATTCTATTTTTTTTCTTTTGATTTTTTTTTTTTTTATTTTTTTCGATCTGCTGGGGATGTTTCTTTTTACCACTTGTTAGGCCTTTTGGAAAGTCTTTCCTTTGCCTCACTTTGTTTTGGCTGGCTTAGTCGGAAAATTTTCTTGATCTTTCTTGCTTTTTGCGCTTGTTCTTGTTGCTCCTTCAACTTAGCAATCGAAGGCTCCTTTTTCTTCTCAGCATCTTTTGGTATCATTGGTGATGTCATCTTTTCTTTCTTTGTTTTGTTTTTCTTTTTTTGCTCCATTTTCTAGCTTCAGTCGAAAATTTCTTCTTCTGCCGCATTTTCCTTGTTGCATGTACCTGGAAATTTCTTTCTTGCACATGCATTTTCCTTTCTCCCGATTTTTTTTTATTTTCTGTTTTTTTTTGTTGTTTTTTTTTTCTGGAAATACTTCAGATTTGCTAGATTTTGGCACTGTTTGACACTTTTGAAGCATTCCTGACCTTATTAATGATGCATATGCATGTCCTATTTATGCCTAAATGATGTAATTGAGTGATAATGCATGTAATTTACGTGATTTATTTTTGCGATGCATGATTTGAAATAGTGGTCACTATTTGACCCTACTATGCATGATTTATGTTCTAAATGCAAATGAGGCTATATGATGCATGTTTTTACACTAAATCACATTTTTGCATGCAATAGAATGGCGAAAGCGAATATTCGGAGTATAAATTTAATTTTTCGAAGCAGCTTTTCCGGATAAAAACATGACAAAACGTATATTTTTCATGCCCTTAGCTTTTTTATTTTCCAAGCATGCAAATGTCGCTAGGGTATAGTAAATACCACAAAGATATTTATTTGATGATTTGGTGATATTTTACCTTCTTCTTTTGTCGCACTTCATGGCAGCTTATTGCATTGATTGAAATGCAAAATATGAATGCATGAATTATTTTTATGCAATGCGTGATGCAATGTAGAACATTTATGAGATGATGCATGAATTTTTCACATTTTATTACGCACATGACAAATGCGCTTATAATATGTACATTAAGATGCAAAATTAATTACATATATGAATTGCTTGTTTTTTTTTTTTTATTTATGGTTTTTATGAATGAATTTTTTTTTTTATTTTGTGGATTTTGAAAAGAATGATTTTGATGTACATGTAAATTTATGCATATGTAATGAATAGTGTGTGACTATTTAAAAGAAAATTTTTTCTTCTTATTATGAACAAGATTTTTTTTATGAACAAGATTTTTTTATTTATTTTATTTTTTTTATTAAAAGAATTTATTGTAAAAAAAATGAAGTATAAAACATGTGATATGTTCATTATTTACTTAAAGGACTGGTGATGAAGGAGATAAGGGTAGAGAACTTACCCGTTGTTGTTGTTGTTTTTTTTTTTTTTTTTCGGTTCAGAGTAGCTTAGTGCGCGGCCCGCACGTCGAGATGATGATGATGATGATATGATGATGATGATGATGACGGGTCATTTACCGGCGAGGTCTAGGAGTTGTAAGCGGTCCTAGGATGGGTGGTGTTTTTTGGTCACCATCCCGAGCACATTAGTTTTGAGTTCCCCGCGAACATTAGTATCTTTTCTTTTTTTTTTTTTTTTTTTGCATTTTTTTTCTCGTGAAAGAAATCAGACAAACATTATGAAATAATGCAATATAATGTATGATGCAAGATGTTACATATGCAAAATAAATTCACACGTAAAATAAAAACTATGCCAAACATCTAAAATGTAAT
>JABEVN020002553.1:0-21093 GCA_013146195.2 Codonopsis lanceolata
GATGGAAGAAAGAGAATGATAACAAAATAAATTAAATTAATTCTAAATTTCATTTTTGAGAGTAATGAAAATTTTTACTTTTTAATTTAAATATTAGAAAAATTATAATAACAACGTTGTTAGCGTTACAACAAATTTTATAACTTTCCTTACAATTAAGCCTTGAAAAAGAATAAAAATGTCTTTGTCTAAAACAATTTTGTAGTTCTTCAAAATTTAGTTGTAAGGAAAGTAATATACGTAGTTGTAAGGATATCATTTTCCTTATATTTATGCCAAATTACAATTCCCCTCAAAAGTATCCACTAAATCACATTGTGCACCCCAACCCAAAGGTTTGTCCCATAATATTATCTGACGTTATTTTTCCCCTATTTTTCATCCTAACCACAGCCGTTAGAAAAGTCACGTTAATTTGACATTTCCTTATGGGTGTTAACTCGAGGGAAATATTATGAATTTGGTGTAAACTTTGGGGGTACTAAATGTATTTTAGCCTAATAAAAATTAAGAAATAAAATATAATTTTCTAAAAAAATTATATAAATGTGTGCAAAGTTAAAATGTTAAAAAAAAAATAGAGTGGGGTCCACCATTCCTTTTTTTCTTGCTAAAAGAAAATCTATATAAAAGATCCACCATGTTTTCCAATCTTCAGTCGTCCCCAAAACAAAAATTAACTCAATCTGGGTTTTGTCCACTCCCTCCAAATTTCTCTCTTAAATTTCTCTCTCAAATTTCTCTCTCTTAACCCAGAAGATAGATACGCGTTTGATTTCATTATCAATTTTTTTATCTTGATGATGATAACAAAGTACGCAAACAAAAGATATGAAAAACTTTTACCATAGATACCCGTCTCATCTCCAATTTCTTGTATGAAATTGGATACACTCACCTTCTCAGATGAAACCCAACCACCATTGAAATCAATGAATTTATCATCCTCCCTTTCATCCTCTTACATGACTTAATTTAACTTTACTTTTTCTCTCATAATTCTTTAAATAATTCAACCCGACCACCATGACAGCTATTCTTAGGTTGAAATCATCTAGAACCATAGCTTCTTTAACATCCTTTCAATTTTGATACTTCGTTTTAAGCCATATGCAAGCCGATCATATGCCTAATTTTCTCCAACAAAATTGAAGAGTATATCAATAAAACCCCTTACCATTTCTCTCAATTCATGCCCGTCTCTCTTTATGATGAATTCGACGATATGGGTTATTGGCTTTCTGTTAATCCCATGTTTTGATAAGGTTTTTTAGTAAGTATACTCTATAGCCTCTGATTGCTACTTCAGGCACGACTTTTGCAGGGGACAAAATGAGGGAGATCGAATATGGAATTTGGCCAATATCGAAAGAGCTAGGCTCCAGAGCAGTGATAGGAGTGACTGGAGTGGGAAAAGGTCTAGGCTAGAGATGGCGGCTTCTATATATGGTGGGGCTGGAGATGGCGGCTATTACGATGGAGCCGAAGATGGGATTGCACCAGGAGATGAGAGAATGAGAGGATGTGGGATTATGGTTTTACCTTTTAATACATTTACTCTTTAACCAAATAAGGAAAATGTCATTTTTACCCCGCACGTGGAAGATCGCGTGCTATTTAAAGTGAATTTTTTGACGTCCGTCAAGGGTAGGGTGGAAAATATAAAAAAAATGTAGCATCACATACCATTTAGGACAAACCTTAGGTTAGGGTGCACTATGCAATTTGGTGGATACTTTGCGGGGAATTATAAATTGGCCATATAATTATTTTTGGATTATTGAAACAATTGTTTATTATTTTTATTTAAAAAATATTTTAAAACTAAATGAGTAACTAAATAATGAAGTTATAACCAAATCTCATTTTGCACCCCAAGAAAAAATGATCAAAATAATCTTCATGTGACATGCACATACCATTTTACATACTATTTTTTCAACACCTGTAGGCACGAAGGGGCAAAAGTGGGACTAATAGAAAATAAGTGTGGGTAATTTGTGTTATGGTCAAATTATCTTGTTTTCACTCTCTTGGTCAAAATATGATTTTATTTGATATTATTGTGATAGGATTTTATTAGGATTCTCTTATTAGATTTAGGTGATATTTTTGGTAACTAAATCCTTGCATAAGTATTTAGTTATTACTGGTATCAAATTAGGAAACATAATCTTGTTTGATTTTCAGCTAAATCTCTTTCCTAGTAGGGGTTGCAGTCTTGCCGTGTATTTGCAGGATTCCTTACAAGTCTTGGTTTGCAAGTTTCGCTGCCTATATTAAGAGAAGAGGTCGAGTTGCTGAAGTGGTACAGAGAGAGCCTTGAATCAGAGAGCTTTGTATACTGAAAAAGTCGAGATTCAGAAAGCAGTAGTATGAGAGATTAAATCCAGAAGTCTTGTGTGTTCAACATCCCGCATACGAAGACCATTCTGCATACCTGCTGCTGCTGCTGTGTAAAGCTTCAGGAATACAGCCTTGTGTTTCCTGAAGTTGTGTTTCGTGCTTCCAGTTTGTATGATTGATCGTGGAAGCTGTTCTTGTTTTGATTCTTTCTTCCCACGTTTGTTCTAGTAGTTTATGTGGGTTTTGTGATTCTCCAAGATTCTATATCTTGTGAGAATTTTGTGTTAATTGTTAAAGTTCAAAAACAGTGTTGTTTTCAATATAGTTTGTTGCCTTGAGGCTTGATCTACAAGTTTGATACTTGTAGATTGTTTTTGTGTGATTTTCTGTCTTCCTAAGTCTGTTTGATTTTAAATCTGAAAACAAAACTTCCGCTGCTATTTTCTGTGTTACACTTTCAGTTCACATTGTTACTGTCATTGTTGCAACATTCACTGCAACATTGACAGTAACATCGTTCCATATTGAGATTCCGTGGCATTGTGTTCTTTCAATAAGGTATGGAAGTGAAACACTTCCTAGGTTGTGGTGCAATATGAGATTTATTGTGTAATTTTGGGAGCTAATCATATTTTGGCCCCATCGAAATTAGTCCAAAATACAAATTTCCCCCTAAGTATCCACGAAATCCACTTTGTCCCTCAACGTAATTTTGTAAAATTTCCATATTCCATGTCAAATTTAGTGATGATGATGTCATGTCTGGCAATCGTAGTGATAGACATAGTGGCGAATAATGTTTGAGATCGATAATTTGGTCCAATCAAACCATAAACAATATCAACGGTGCCGATGCGAAATTTATTAGAGTTAAAGCTAGGGACGATAAAGACGGATTGAACCATGGCGTGCCTCAAAAACTGTATGGACCAAGCACATGTGACATGAACCCAGATTGGAATGAAATTTATTGTTTCATTCCTAGATTCTGAGCCCGTGCCTATGGCACGACATCAGTTTGGGACTTGATCGATGTATGGAGTAGACAATGATGTGATAAATTAATATTTATTTAGAATTTTGTAAAAGCTGAATATATGTACACTACACAACGAAAATGAGAGAAAACCCAAATACCTAACAAAATAAAACATTTTACTTGGGCATTTAATTTAATTTATAAAAAATAGACATGTAAAAAGAACATTTTATTGTTTTCTCAATAACAAAAACTCAGTCTTCTTCTGGGGACTCTTGCTTCACAACAATGGTTGATTTAGAAACATAAGATGCAATAACTTTATCATTTATTTCCACCTACACATGAGACAAATAAAATTCAAACCAATTAATTAACCATATTTTATGCATTATAGTCGTTTAATTAAAATATAAAAAAGAACTTTTCTGCTTCATCTACAAAACTCCAATCCTCCCACATAACACCATACAATATTGTGGGTATATGTCCTGCTGCAACTTGAGATGTAGGTGGAGGGGGTGTCAGAGATGCAGGTGGAGTTGGAGATGGGATTGAAGGGGCCTATTTGAAACAATGAGTAAGATAGAAATTATGTAAATGTAAAACTTGTATCAAATGTAACTATATATTAGCCCTTATCTAAAAAAAAGAAGTGAGGATGAGAAGGAAAAACAAATCCCATAAATAACGGAATTGTTTTAATTATGACAAAAACAATACAACCATGCAAAGGATCTATCACTGTTGAGTTCCAATTAAACCTTATGGAGCCTTCATTGATATTGGTGGAATCGATGGCCTTTTCCATGTGAGTCAGATCAATCATGATCGACTTGCAGACATTGCAACAGTCCTTTCACCTGGTGATACACTAAAGGTGGACCCTTCAACCTATTCTATCGTCAGTTCTTGACTAAACATGTCTACCTCTCTAATAAATAAAGGTTTTCCCTCTTTGTAGGTCATGATTCTGAGCCACAATCGTGAGAGAAGCCGGGTGAATCTCTCCATGAAGAAATTAGAACCTACACCTGGTGACAGGATTCACAACCCAACAAAGAAAGAAAGCTTAAAAGCTGATGAAAATCAAAAAATAATTACCTGAACTTAAAAAGAGTATAACAGCAAGGGCTGGAAAGAGAGAGACTAGGGAAGGAAAAATTTGTTTAAAGCCACAATAGAAATCTTCCACTGTCTGGGGACATCAATTAAGAGCTTGGGTTATATATTAACAAATCGGAGGGGAGAAGAAAACAGAGAAAGAAAGCTTAAAAGCTGATGAAAATAAAAAATTAATTACCTGAACATAAAGAGTATAACAACAAGGGCTGGAAAGAGAGAGACCAAGGAAGTAAAAAAAATCACGGTACAAACGGTGGCGGAGGGAAAATGGGTTTGAGTATAAAAGGAGATCCAAACCTAATTCTAACAGTATAAGGAAACCCAGAAGAGAATGTTACTCAAATAAATGACAGTCGTATGATGATATTAGAAAAAATTGTTTGAGTATAAAAGGGGATCCAAACATAATTCTAATATTATAAAGAAACCCAGAAGAGGAGGTTACCCAAATAAATGATAGTCGTATGATGATAGTAAAAAAAATTAAATCTTGATCTCTGAATAGCCCTAGTCAATTACCTAGCTTAATTCTTGTTTCATGACATGCATGTGAAACATCAGTGACCAAGCACATGTGACATGAACCCAGATTTGAATGAACCAGATATATTGTCACTAAATTTGTTCGCTGGTGGACAAGATGATCGTGATTGGGAGGTGGGTCATTCAAAAATTGAACTTGGGCTCCGTTTGTTTAATGGAAAATGATTTTCAGAAAATGATTTCCAAAAAATAATTTCTGAAAAATGATTTCTGGAAAATGAAAAGATTTCATTTTTCAAGTGTTTGGTAAATCTTTTGAAAATATGCCGGAAAACATATCCGGATGTTTGGCAAATACATGGAAAATGTTACGGAAAACAATATATGAATAAATACAAAAAGTATATTCTAATATTAATACACTTATTGAATATAATTGATATGAAAAATTAAAAAATAAAATAAATAATGTTTAGGACGTCCTTAAATAATAATATAATATAGCGGACACTAATTTTAAGACATAGTGAATATTTCTTAAAATTATAATTTATAAATAATGTGCACAAACTCCATTTATATTTCTAAATAATTTATTTGTTGGGTGAAATATTGTGCGTGTATGTAAATATGTGTATTTTTGGAAGGGCGCGGAGGGTTGCTCGAACATTCGAAAAATGACTTACGGAAAATAATTATGTAAGTCATTTTTCGGAAAAGAAAGCTTCATTTTCCGTTGATTCGGAAAAGCTTTTACATTAACTATATTTTCCTAAGGTTACCAAACACCAAAAAATAAGGAAAACATTTTCCGAAAGTTATTTTCCGTGAAACAAACGGAGCCTTGGTAACAAGGGAAATGAGTTGAATAAGCCAAAGATGGGTGTAAACTGTATGGTTCCAGAAAATGTTAAGATGGTTACCGAGGAAGCACCAAAATGTCTACTGTAGTTTTCTTTTCTGCAACTGGGCTTTCATGAGGAATGGTATTTGATATCTGGACATGGGGAATAAAAAACATAACACATTAAGTATTGGGTCAAGAAATTAAAGCATCGGAAAGAGTAGAAGGTGATTGGAGCACCTGTTGCAGATAAGTATTTTGTTATAGTCTCCATCTTCCACCCGTAGACAAATCCACCCTCAGTTTCGGGTAAAAAGTCATCGTCTGAAGGTTAAACTTTTTACAAAAAATAACCCTAAATTTAATAAATCACTCACCATTGAAGAATGTCAAATAAGTAAATTTTTATGAGTTAATCAATTACATGAATAATTACAAAAAGAACCCTAAATTTAATAAATCACTCACCATTAAATAATGTCAAATAGGTAAATGTTATCTCTATTTATCTATCTTCTTTACTATAAAAGTGTAAGTTGTCTCTTAAAAATTAATGTATGGATAAAATTAACCTTTTATCTAATAAATCATCCACCATTTATTTAAGGACAAACAAGTAAATTTATCTTCTTTACTATAAAAATGTGAGTTGTCTTCTAGAAATTAATGTATGGACAAAATTAACCTTTCATCTAATAAACCATCTACCATTTATTTAAGGACAAACAAGTAAATTTATCATGATAAAAATAATATTTGTACAAAAGTAATGTTTAATAAATCACTCCCCATTGAATAAGGTCAAATAAATAATTTATTATTTGCTAATCAATTTCATGAATAATAACAAAAAAATTATCATAATAAATGATAATGTCAAATTAGTAAATTCTATCTCTATCTATCTATCTATTTCTAGAATAAAATTGTGAGTTGTCTTTTTGAAATTAATGTATGGATAAAATTAACCTTTTATCTAATAAATTATCGACCATTTATTTAAGGACAAACAAGTAAATTCATCATAATAAATGATAATGTTTGTAAAAAAATAACCCTAAATTTAATAAATCACTCACCATTGAATAAGGTCAAATAAGTAAATTTTTTATGGGCTAATCAATTACATGAATAATTACAAAAAGAACCCTAAATTTAATAAATCACTCACTATTGAATAAGGTCAAATAGGTAAATGATATCTCTATCTATCTATCTTCTTTACTATAAAAGTGTGGGTTGTCTCTTAGAAATTAATATATGGACAAAATTAACCTTTCATCTAATAAATCATCCACCATTTATTTAAGGGCAAACAAGTAAATTTATCTTCTTTACTATAAAAATGTGAGTTGTTTCTTAGAAATTAATGTATGCACAAAATTAACATTTCATCTAATAAACCATCCACCATTTATTTAAGAATAAACAAGTAAATTTATCATGATAAAAAATAATATGTGTACAAAACTCCCCATTGAATAAGATCAAATAAATAATTTATTATTTGCTAATTAATTCCATGAATAATAACAAAAAATTTATCATAATAAATTATAAGGGGTATTTACAAAAATGGTCAAGTCAAAGATGGCTTGTTCATTTGTAGCCTCACTTAAAAAAAAATACTCTTTTATGGCCGGGTTTATTGATAAACCACTGATAAACCACGACTGGTTTATCGGTAAACCAGTAAAAATGCACCCCCTTAACATCTGAAATCATTGGTCGACCGTGTGGTCATGAGGCCATGGACCAAGAAGTGGTTTACAATGGTTTATTGATAAACCAGTGTAAACCACTAATTGGTCGACAACTGGTTTATCAATAAACCAGTGTAAAACCACTTGGTCGACCACTTGGTCGACCAAATAGTTTATGGTCAAAGGCTATATATATTCATCAACCGGGTCAAATGACCATATTTGACTAATGCCACAAATGATAATGTCAAATTAGTAAATTCTATCTCTATGTATCTATCTATTTCTATTATAAAATTGTGAGTTGTTTCTTAGAAATTAATGTATGGACAAAATTAACCTTTCATGTAATAAATCATCCACCATTTATTTAAGGACAAACAAGTAAATTTATCCTCTTTACTATAAAAATGTGAGTTGTCTCTTAGAAATTAATGTATTGACATATTCTTCTTCCAATATTGAATTGCAATTGTTTGCAATTTTCATATAACCCCCTGGTTTCTATGATGTTACAAACAACCCATATTTTTCTGAATTTATGGCACTTCAACTAACGGATTTAGGGTTAGGGACTATCGGTATCCAAAATTTGCATTCTTTGGTGTGTGACGTGCATTTGCGTTGTACTGTCCCTAATGGACTTTCTTAAAGTTTAGGGACTAATGATCTAATTTTCCCTTAAATAAAATTTTATTTTTATTTTTGGGATATTTTCTTAACTTTAAAGTTAATTATACGAATTTTTTAATTATTTTTCTAATTATTGAAACAATTATTCATTAATTTTTATTACAAACATATCTTAAATATCAAATGGTTAACTAAATGATAGAATTATCACCATACACAACTTGATTCATCACGATGAACAAATTAATGCATCGTGATAAACAAATTGATTTATTGCAAAGCGCTGGGTAAGGTATCCTTACCGCGTAATCAGTTCATTAATGACAAAGTCATATTTTTGCTAGCTAAAAAAAAAATCTAAGGGGTTAAAAATTTGGGCAAAAACTTGGGTAAGACGGTCTTACATATATTTTTTGTAAGACAGATCTTCCCCACCCAACCCATCGTTGTGATAATGGGTTGAGTTGTGATAGATGGAAATTCATCTTACAAATTAATATCCGTAAGACGGTTTTATAAGAAAGCTACTCAAAATTTTATAAAAAGGGATTGACTCACAATTTCTCATAAACTTAATCTAATGTGGATACACAAATTGATTTTTTGTATAGAAATTGAAGACATGTATTTTGTATTGCGGTTCACATATTTATATATCGTGATTCATGAGTGTTAACATTCATAATTTAAATACAGAAATTGAAGTAAACATGTATTTTGTATTGCGATACATATATTTATACACCGCGGTTCACATAATTTTCGGGCTGTTGATCCAGAAATTGAAGTAAACCTGTATTTTGTATCGCGGTATATATATTTATATATCGCAGTACAAAAATAAAATTTGAAGAATAGGTTTTGCACCACGATATAAAAACCTATGCACCGCGAATCAAAGGGATACACACGTCTCATGCATGCACATTAAAGGTAACACATATGGACAGCGATTCATTAAAGTTAAATACTACTACGTACTATTGTTCTTTTGCTTTTGGAATGTGGTTTCAAAAAATTGAAAATTTTGAGTTAAAATAAATTACCTTACCCAAAAAAAAAAAACAATTTAGAAATAAAAAGTGATTGCTCCAAAAGGACCATGTCGTACGTCTTTCTAATAATAATGGAACAGAAAGATTGGTAATTCAAATACGACGTCTTTCGTGATTCAACATCTTCAGTTTCACAATAAGTATGTTGGGATAGATTTCAAATCACAATTCATCAATTTGAAATCGTGACGCATTAATTTGAAACTAGAATACATAAGTAAATCCTGATACACAAATTAGATTCACACTACAGAAATATTAATTGTCGATGAGTATCCCATCGGACATCAAGAAAAGAATTTTGAGACACTTTTCCTACTTCATAAATTTTCTACTCCATCCGGCTGCTATTTTCTCCATTAAGACGGTCTTACGAATTTTAATCTATAATATAGAGTTATCCATGTTAAATGTGTCGAAGATTCAGAAACCTGAAGTGGAATAAGTTGTGGGTGGAACCAGGATTTTTAGTACAACGTGAACAAGATATTGAAAAAATATTTTAAACATGTGCAAAATAATTTCATTAATTGAAAAAAGAAGTTATATATAATTTTGACTTAATGAGTCTGTTGTTACATACATAATTATAAAAGATCTTAACATTACAAATAGCGTTCAACATATATATTACAAAATTTTAACGTGGGCTGGAACTCACTTAGGAGTGGCTTTAAGATCAGACTCCGCTTTTAAGTCATTTTAATAGTATAAATACATTAATATCCTAAATGTTCACATACAGTATTAGAAATTCACATTAGAGCATGATAAATGTTAACGATGAAAGTAATATATAAGCAAAGTAGTCACCAAATCTAAAAATATCCCGCCAAAATTAAGTTTCCAAAAATGAAAGTTATCAAGAGTTTTATAAATAGTAAAAGGAAAGTTACGATTACAATTTTAGAAATGGTATATTAAAAAATGTTGAAAATGTTTTCTATAAAATCGTCTTACGATTCTTAATTCATAAAACGAAGTTTCATTCTGACACAACACATGATTGGCCGGATAAAAATGATTCCTCTTACAAAAAGTATCTGTAAAAATTATTTTACAGATTTCCAGATTTCCGGATTTTTCTTATCAAGTTTAAAACATCGTGATTTGCTCTCTCTCTCTCTCTCTCTCTCTCTCTTTATATATATATATATATATATATATATATATATATATATATATATATATATATCAAAAATGAAAAGTTCTCACCAAAAGAGTAGTTTCCAAAAATGTGATCTAAAATTTTTAAAAACCCTAAATCAATAGATAACTCAGAAAGTAAGAGATTCTATAATTATTTTGATACATCAAACAATATGACAAAGGTGCTAGATAACCCACCACACACAATTAAATAATATTATGAAAATATTATAAAACTGAATTTTAGAAATATTACAGGAAAACTTAAAATTCATCTATTTCAACTTGAGGGATGTGTACAATTCTCCAATAATCTCTGTGCTCCATGTCTATGCACCCATCAGTTAGTTGGCTGGGCATATCAACAAGTCGAAGAAGCCTAAGCTTCGTAAGATGTTCAATGCCAAAAGGCACAACATCCAACAATTCACATCTCGAAAGTTTTAAAGTATCAAGATGTGGCATTGCTCCCTCCTCAATTGTTACCGTTTTCAATCCATCAAAAGACCGAATTTCTAGATGTTTGAGCCTTTGTAACCCTCCCGCCTTAAAACACAAATTGTCCCCATCCATCAATCTATACCATTGTAAAGTCATTTTAATCATGCTGGGAAAAGATTTCCAATTAAGTGCCTTGTCTATGCGTCCATATAAATTGAATCTTTCAAGAAATGGCAAAGTAGGTAGAGATTCCACATTCAGCACCACATCTCTTAATGGAGAAGAATCAAGATCCAGGGAACAAAGATTAGTGAACTTAGAAAGAGAGGAGCACAATGTCATCCCATCTTCTCTTCTCAACTTCATAATACCTAACTTCCTCAGCTCACTCAACCTCCCTATCTCTCTTAACACTTCTTCACCATTTTCTCCAACCTTCACTTTCCACAACTTTTGTAAAGACAATAAAGCCCCTATGTTAGATGGCGCCTTAAAGCCACTATCAAACCTAAATCGGTCGTATGCTAACAGATGACGTAACGAACAAGCTTTCCTATCTCCTTGGGCACACAATTGACCCAGGTGTAATTCAAATCCAAGGTCTCCAGTTTCTCCAGGTTTCCTATCAATTTTGGAAACATTCTCACTTTTGTTCCCCTCAAACTTAGATACCTCAGATGAACTAGTTTGAAAATTTCTGGTGGAATCTCGTTTAAAGAAGCACCTCTCAAATCTAACACCTCTAAGAACTTTTAGCTTAGCAAGATAGGCCGTAGTAATTTTGACATGGATCACGAATCATGGCGACCAAAAGAAAGGAATGAACGAAGACGATTAAAATATTTGCTGCTTACTTGCAAATTTCTAGCATCTTCGTGAATTGCAAGGCGTCGAACTATCTCAGGCCACTCATAACTCGATCCGCTGGCCACCATAATAAACTTATGCTCTGTCGCTATCGAAAGAATCATTTCACGTAAAAGATCGTGAAGACGACATCTTTTAAGCCTTCCAGCATCCTTAATAATGTCACCTCCCACTTGAACCAAACTTCTATTGATAAGCTCCTTAAGGTATTCCTCGGCGACATCTTCAATTGACATTCTTGGTCTCTCTTGTACAAAACCTTCTGCTATCCATATTCGAATTAGTCTCATTTTCTCCATCTCTTCGTCCTCTGGGAAAAGGCTCATGTACAAGAAACATATTTTTAAATGGTACGACAAGTCGTAGTAACTGAGAAAGAGCAATTTCTTCTCTCTCTCTAATCTATCGTCAATACCCCACACACTGGGAAGGATTTGTTCAAACTGTACCCATTCTACAATTGTGCTCTGGTCATTGGATGCTAGAATGCTAGCGATCACCACAATTGCTAGTGGCAAACCCTCGCATCTACTTAAGATTTTTTGACAGATTTCCTTTAATTAAATAAGACGGAGGGTAGGGACAGCTTTCTGGAAATGCCTTTCTACAAAAAAGAATCTACAACTCTTCTTGAGACAAGGGCTTTAAATTTAAAGTGTACTCACTTTGAAAAGCTACATCGATTTTACTTGTTGTAAGCATCAAGCGGCTACCACAATCATTGACTGGCACTATCTTTCTCACATCTTCCCGATCAGAGATGGTCCAAACATCATCAATAACAAGTAGGAAACGCCTTTGTTGAAGGATGCCATCAATATTCTCCTTCAGCACCTGTGCAATCAGAGACTTGAAATCTTGAGGGAGTTGTTTTCCTAATTTCTCCAACAGAAGCCGAACAATTTCGTCTCTGAGGAGCTCATCAAGGTTCATTGGTTGGGAAACAACAAGCCAAAGACGACTTTCTAAATGGTTCATCACCGATGGGTCATTATAGACTTTGTTAACCAAGGTAGTCTTGCTAGAACCCCCCATTCCAACCACCGAAATGCATTGGAGTCTTGAACCTCCTTCAAGAAGCCATGTCACTAGTTGTTGTTTGGGCTTTTCAATGCCCACAAGTTCTGCTTCCCTTTGAAAATAGTCAACCATCCTCGAGGTGGCCATGTTGGAACTTGAGCTTTGCTGTGGAAAATTACTGTCTTGGGGGTATCTCTGATGCCCTTCTGCGATTTCACGGACACGAACTTTGAGGCTTTGGATTTGTGTTGCAATTTGATGATGAGCTTTTAACGTCTTAACGTAGAAACAGATTCTACAAAGAGAACCGTAGAATCCTTGAACATCGTGATGATGTTGGAGGCGAAGGATGAACTCGTCGCGAACGTCTTCGGTGTCATAGGTAACATCTCGCACTTGGCTCACCCAAACTTTGAGCTGTGGGTCAGTAATCGGTCCAACATCAAGAACCTTGAGGAAGGCAGTCATGCGCTCCAATTCATCTTTCATGTACTGGGAATCTTGGCGAACCCCAACCAGCAAGTTTGCTTCTTCTTGGAGGAGAGATGTGAACTTTTCGACCAAGAATTGGACAATAGCTTCGGTCATTTTTCTCTCTAGCTATAACACTATTTTGCTTGTGGGCTTTTGTAGTTGAGTTGAAATAAAAGAAGGCATGGATGGTTGTCTGGGGCTTATTCCCTTTCAAACAAAAAAAAATGGTTCCTTTCTTTTTGAATAAATAAAGAAAGAAAAGGTAAAAGCAAAAGATAATATCACTTCTTTTTCTCTTTATTCCTTTATAACCCCATTTTATAGTCTCATTTATTTCATATTTCACTGTTGTTTTGCAATTCCTTTAAACACATACTTAGGGTCCTATCCTTAGGTCGATAACAAAGAAATGAATAATATTCTTTTTCTTTTTCTTTGTACAAGTTATTCTATCAGAATTTTGTATCAAGAAACATTTTCAAGTTTCATCATTAAATATGAAGAATAAATCCAAAAAGAATCAGAGAGGAGCAAGCAATCAAAGTTACTATATATTGATATCATGAACAAGGATGTAGAAAGAACATCTACAACCCCCACCACCCAACAAAAAATATTTCAATGAGTTTAATTAAGCGTGATAATCAGGCGGTCTCTTACAGTGATAATGTAACTGCTACAATCCACGATTTTTTTTAAACAGTAAAAGACACTTTTGGTACAAAAGGACGAGTATACCCTTAATAAACAAACATGCGGGCACAAAGTTTCCGTTCATTCATCGCAATGCACAAAATCATGCATCCCAATGCATGATTTTTAATTGTGTAACATAGTGATGCCTCGCGGTTCCCAAATCATTGCATCACAATTCCAAATCGATGCATCGGCATTTTAAACCGATGCATCAAGATTAAAATTAGAGGAAGACGAAGAGGTCGAGGTCAGGTGAATAGAAAAGGAAAAGAGAAAAAAAAATCACAAAACAGACATCAAAGTAGTTGATGCCAAAAAAGACAAACATTTCTCTGTAAGTAAAGAGTGAAAAAGATTATTCGCTCAATACTGGCCAATCAAGTCTAGTGCAATTTCTCTCTAATCTTGTTGATGTTCACAGCCAAGAGCATACAAGCCTTTAAATAAACATTAGAAGACACGAGTCTAAAAAGACGCCTCTTCCAATTTAGTTCTTGCACATGCACCACAAGTTATGATCATCAGCTCAGATCTAATTAAGGCTTCTCAATTATTGTATTATGGTAATATGAGCATCAATATGAACTCTTAGACTACTGATATTGATATGATCTTAGCAAGTTTAGGAAGGTTTCTGCAAAGCTTAAGGGGTCCACATATCAAAATAGAAGCTTGGGAGGATGATTTGAAAACAAAAGTGGGTTAAAGCGTCAACTTCTAAAAGGTATCAAAGTGGAGGCAATAACTTTGAAAAATTAAACGTGCACACTTTTCCCTTAAGTTTTAGGATTTACTTTTTCGTATTTATTTAGGATATACTTTGTAAGTCTATATAAATTGAAAGAAGTGGCTTGAATGAAATTGATAGAAGTGGCGTGATTTTAGGGTTTTTGTCATTGCATATTTTTGAAAGAAGTGGCTGGAAGGAAATTTGCACACAGATCAAGGAATGGAGAGAGAATTTCCTTTTATATTCTTCTTTGTATTCTTACACGAATATATTTTTGTCATTACATATTTTGAGTTAAATTGAAAGAAATGACTTGAATGGAATTTGTTAACAGATTAAGGAAGTTTATAAAACGATTGATCTACCTTTATTTAAATGCAATTATTGTTGATAAGTTGCATGATTATTTTTTTCTCTACTCTTAACATCCTACTATTATAAATCATCTTACTCTTTCGCAAAGTTTGAACATCACATTTGATTAGAAAGTAATTAATAAGGACGATTTTGATAAAATGTGAATAATTTTTTCTTGAAATCTTATAATGTTATTTATGTTGAGACAAATTTTTGTCTTCCTAAAACTCATTTGCTTGTTAGAGACTTACAGTGCATTCAAAAAAAAATGGGGCAAGAAGAAGCTTTTAATGACCTATCAAAGCCAGGTTTCGATCCTGGGACCTGTGGGTTATGGGCCCACCACGCTTCCGCTGCGCCACTTTGATTTGGTGACAAATGTACGATTTAAAATTAAAAAATAACAAAATGTGTTACTTGTGCTATTCAAACCGAGGTGGACGAAAACCCGGACCTCTGGTTCTGTAACAGAACTTGACTATGGTTCAGGAACAAGTCTGGGTTTGAAACTTTGAATCCAGCAGCGTTGGGTAGAGTGGGGTGAATCGGTGGAAATCCTCCCGATTTGTTTAAATGGATGAAAAGAAAAAAAGAAAATATATCAGAAAGTCCTTCTAAAAAATTATCATATACAAAAAGTCTCGAAAAATATTATTTTATCATGAATGTTCCAAAGTTAAAACTTTTAATACCAAACAGTTCAAAAATTAATGTTTCTGCTAACGACGTTAAGACGAAAGCTTGGAATCTTATATGAAATTATTGCAAGCCAGTTCCCTTTCCAGAAATTGTAACCATTCCACTACTCTCTTTTTTTCCCAACGACATAAGTTTACTTTTATAAATTTTTTCCAATATTGGTTGTCTTCCTTCACTCTGTCTCCCACTTTGTCTCCCTCTTCGTCTTCCTTCAATTCCGCAAAGGGCTTCACTCTGTGGAACCTCATGACCAAAGATCTCTGTAATACCCTGAACCTTCATGTGCTTGACTTCCTTATTTTGTGTGCCAAATTTCCATATCATTACTTGTTTGTCTTGTTATGAGAGCCTTGCTATGTGTGGGTAGGCTATCTAGAGGCCAACACCTTAGTTCTATATGTTCCATAGTGATCATTAACTTCACTACTAGAAAAATGACCTTTAGTGACGGAATTTTCCGTCGCTAAAGGCGAAATTCCGTCGCTAAAGGCCCCTGCGGAATTTTTCGTCGCCATTCGTCGCTAATTCTTAAATCGCCGATGCCGACGGACCGATTCCGTCGCTAAAGGCAGCCTTTAGCGGCGGAATTTTCGTCGCTAAAGGTTGATTTTCAGCGACGGAATTTTCCGTCACTGAAATTCAACCTTTAGCGACGGAAAATTCCGTCGCTAAAGGCGTTTAAAAATTAATTAAAATTGAATTTCAGCGACGGAAAATTCCGTCGCTAAAGGCTGATTTTCAGCGACGGAAATTTCCGTCACTGAAATTCAACCTTTAGCGACGGAAAATTCCGTCGCTAAAGGCGTTTTTAAATTAATTAAAATTGAATTTCAGCGACGGAAAATTCCGTCGCTAAAGGCTTTTAAAAATTAATTAAAATTGAATTTCAGCGACGGAAATTTCCGTCGCTAAAGGCGTTTAAAATTAATTAAAATTGAATTTCAGCGACGGAATTTTCCGTCGCTAAAGGCTATTTAAAATTAATTAAAATTGATTTTCAGCGACGGAATTTTCCGTCGCTAAAGGCTATTTAAAATTAATTAAATTTGAATTTCAGCGACGGAAAATTCCGTCGCTAAAGGCTTCGAAAATTTTATTAAATTTTAATTTCAGCGACGGAAAATTCCGTCGCTAATAATGTAAAAAAATTAAAAAAAACCCCAAAAATACTATTATTATAAATTTTTGTACCTGATAATATAACAATTAATACAAAACTAAAGATACAAAATAAACAATAATATAAAACCAATTTAAAACATCAAACTGTAAATGTTATTACAACAATTCATGTAAATTATACATAACAATTAATACCAAAAACTTGTTTCTAGAGTTAACTTGTAAATTTAAACTTGTACAAATCCATGTAAACTATATCTAATAAAAAAAACTAAAAATAAAATTAAAAAAATCCTACGACATGAGTTTAAAAAAAAACTTCATCTTCACGGCAATCAGCTAGAAAACCTGTTGTACAAAATAGTCGATGAGAACAGTTAAGGAAAAATAGATTTCATTAATAGCCATTCACAATGATGAAAACTTGTTTCAAGAATGATAACAAAGAGAATGAAGAGGAGAAAAGAAGGTGAACCTAACTAGACATGGAACCCCTAATCAGCAGGAACCCAACTAGGCATCTTGGGTCACGACAAACCCGAAAAAAAAGCCAATGGCGATATGATAATAAACCCAGACAACGATCACCCAGATAATCCTTTATAGGAATAATAGAACCTGCAGTTCCCAATTATAACAACAATAATAGTAGACTGTTGGGAAGGGATAGGAAAACTTCGGATTCCTCGTAACTTGATGCTTATCATTCTCATGACAAACTGTGCATTTCATGAAAATGAAGAAAAAATAATCTCTTAAATATCTTACATGATAGACAATAAGCGAGAAGGTCCAGTCGGATCATAGTTTATTAGAAGTGCAGCCTTCAAGGGTTGACCTAGACATTATAAAACAAATTTGCAGTTATTTACCAGTATGCATAATAAGGAAGAAAGCGAAAATCATAAAATACAAACAGTAGAGTGAGCTTGCTCACCACTCACCAGAAGAACCAACGCTGCTTGATGCCCACTTGTCCCAATTTCTATGTATGGAAGTCCAGTCCATATTTTTTTGTCTTCAATTGCAAACCACAGGGCCAACAACTATTAAAACAAGAACCAAATAACCTCTAGTATCAAAAAAATACACCTTCTAAGAATCAAATTTCATGAATACGTTGGGTTATTAGGCAAATCAAGATTAAACTTACATATATTCAATAAAAACATACATTGCAGAAAATTACCAACCATGAACACATAATTCAAGAAGTATTTCATCAAATTCTGAGTATGTAATAATGGCAATCAAATTCAAGTCGATTTTGGGTCTAAGACTACTTATCTTAAGCCAAAAATAGTAGATTGACAAAACCCTAACTCTTAAAGGGGAACCTACACTTGCAAGGGACTGGCGGTAGGCACAAGCTCACAACCTTATTCTAAAAAACTCAACTGCTCTCGTAATGCAACTAATAATAGTCATTGTGTTTCATGCTTAGTCTCAGCTTCAAAAAGTTAACAACATGCAGTCTTTTTCCATTTAATTGTCTGATCACTCAACATAAAACCTAAAACTATGTACCTGCATTACCCTCTAAGTTGTCCAAAGAACATTTGCAAGTTGCACTAGCAATGTCCTTTGCAGAAAGTTTCTTTTCACCAATTTCTTTCGCTCTAGTAGCTTCATCTCTATTGCACTCCATCAATTAAGCCTATCTTCTTTACCAATTCCTCCATAATGCAATACAAAAGGCCAGTAAAGACTTAAAAGACCTCAATGACAGCACAATATGATCCCATATCTTCTGCATTTCCCCATACTAACCTCTGTATGGCGATTAGCACCCTGACTCACAAACAAATTGCAGATAAACCAAGTCCGTCCCAGAAAGAAACTTCAACGAACCCATATAAGCATAAAACTTATAACAAAAAATGAATGAAGTAACATATCAAATCACAACTCAATCCCCCATAAATATCAAGCTGATTTCCATCACTTCAAATAACTAACGTGCTAAATACTTAATTAAAGACGAGATCAAACGACATAAATTCAAACCCACAAAAGAAACTTCTAGAAGATGCAAATTAAACAAGCAATTACTTCAAAAACAGTACATAATCAAGCATGAACTCGAAATAACTAAAAACCATGTAATGCTTCAAACTACTCCCAAGTCCCAATCCGAGTTTAAATGACGGTGTAATCACTAACTTACGTAAATTACAACGTTAAAGAGCTCAAGCCAGTAACATTAAACAATAGTATTTCACGAACAAAAGCTAAAAACTAAAATCCTAGAAGTAACGATCGGCACAACTTTAGGGCTATTTACGTTACTGAAAATCAAATAGTGATAAGAACTTACCAAAAGGAGAAAGTTATTCAGGATAACCATGGACGGAGCTCCATCAAATCAAATTTAATTTTGTGTTTCAGCCCCTCTTTTCTCCCCCAAATCTCAAAAAAAAAATCCCCTAAATTGAAGTATTTATCAAGACCTCACGAGAGAGAGATGTACATACACACCCATAAATTCCTTCAAACCCACTGGAGCTGCTAAAATCAGATGAAGCCGGAGCTTGAAATTACAGCGGCCGGAGATGAAAGCATGAACAGCGGCTGCCATGGCGGGTGTGGAAGATGAGTTGGTGATTTCTGGATCTACAAGCGAAAGGGAGAGGGAGATGGACGGCCGATGGAGATAGATGGCCGCGAGCAATTGAAGTCGGCTTGTGAATGGGCGAAGAGGCTGGCGGAAGAGGGACGGAGGCAACGAAGAGGCTACGAAGATGAAGCTGGATCGCGTTTTGGGTCGGCCATGGAGGATGGCGGCCGTGAAGGGAGAGGGAGGGGAAATGATCGAAGAGACTGAGAAGAGGAAGAGAGGGTTTTTGAGATCGTTTTTGGATTTTGGCGGTGGATATCTTGTTCACTCCCGCCCACATTTAGCGAAAAAGACGGGTTGGTTTATTATATTTTTTTAGGGAAGATTGTTTTTGGCGGTAATACAAATATTTGGGGATTTTGGGGTTGGCGGTGGAGGGAGTTTTAAATTTTCGGGAACATTATTATTATTTGACTTGAAATTATATTTTTATAATTTCAAATACTTTATTCGTTTTGGGTAAATAATCTTCGTTTAAAAGTCATTTTTTTTAAGAAAATAACAACTTTAATAGTTTATTAGTAATAAAATGAAATTTCCTCTATTTATATAATTTCACGTTATTAATTTAAATCAAATTTCCTCTATTTATATAATTTTGTTATTATTTTCTTAAATATATAAATTAATATGAATATTTTAATTTTTGTAATTATATTGATGCTAATTATTTTAATTATTGATATTATATTATTAAATTAACATTTCAAATATTACTTTAATAATAAAATATCATTCATTAAAATGATTATAATATTTCCTATATATATATATAGGAAATATTATAATCATTTTAATATTTTGAAATATTTGTTTTTGTAATATTAATTCTGTCGCTGGAATTCATATTTGTTTTGAAATATTTGTTTTTGTAAATAAATAAAATTATAATATCATTTTGATATTTTGATATTTTATTATAAAATTAATATTTGAAATATTAATTTAATAATATAATATCATTCATTAAAATGATTAGCATCAATATAATTACAAAATTAAAATATTCACATTCTGACTTAATTTATATATTTAAGAAAATAATAACAAAATTATATAAATAGAGTAATTTGTTGCATGTGGTCTCTTGTGTTGCATGTCTCTAGCACATTCCGTCGCTAAATATTTTCATCATTTAATTTCAATTTAATTCAAAGAACGGATTTTTTAAATCGCTACATATTTTCAGAATTAAAAACAGGTCACACCATAAAGTTTCAGGGGCGTTGCCCCCGAACACCTAAACCAGGGCGCTTTGCCCCTGGACCCAGACTCGCTGACCGGGCAGAGAGACCCCCGCCAGGGTTATTCGTTGCGAAAACAATAAGTCCGGTTGATTTAGGGATTTCGAGGGAAATAATATTTTGGGCGGTAATATTAATATTTCGGTGGAGGAGTTTTAATTTTTTCGGTGGAGGAGTTTTAATTTTTCGCCAAATCCTTTGTGTGTGTGTCTATATATATATATATATATATATATATATATATATATATATATATATATATATATAATAATATATATATAATAATATATAATAATATATATAATAATAATATATATATAATAATATATATATAATAATAATATATATATATAATAATATATATATAATATATATATATTAATATATATAATATATATATATAATAATAATATATATTTATATATATATAATAATAATATATATAATAATAATAATAAGTAAATAATAATAATAATAAATAAAACTAAAACTAAGAAAAATCACTAAAT
>JABEVN020002554.1:0-21085 GCA_013146195.2 Codonopsis lanceolata
GGTTATAGAATGTGTATCGATTTGCGTAAATTAAATGCGGCAACAAGGAAAGACCACTTTCCTTTGCCATTTATTGACCAAATTTGAAAGATTAGCGTGCCATGAATACTATTGTTTTCTTGATGGTTTTTCGGTATAATCGATCCCTGTGCACCCGAAGACCAAGAGAAAACAACATTTACATGTCCCTTTCGTACTTTTGCTTTTAGGAGAATGCCTGGGTTATGTAATGCACCAGCTACTTTTCAAAGATGCATGATTTCTATATTTTCAGACTTAGTTGAAAGATGCGTAGAAGTTTTCATGGATGATTTTTCGCTGAAATTCTTTTGATCAAGTTTAGAAAACCTTACATCTGTCCTGAAAAGATGCTGCGAAACTAATTTAACGTTAAGTTGGGAGAAAAGTCACTTCATGGTAAAACATGGAATTGTCTTAGGGCATGTTGTTTCAAATAAAGGAATTGAAGTTGACAAAGCTAAAATTGAAGTTATTTCAACAACTACCCCTCCCACTTCAGCTTAAAGGAGTTCAAGTTTTCTAGGTCATGCCGGTTTTTATCGTAGATTTATAAAAGACTTTTCCAAAATCAGAAACCTCTATGTAATTTGTTAGCCAAAGACACGAGTTTATTTTTGATAAAGAATGTTTGGAAGCTTTTAATTTATTAAAAGAAAAGTTGACTACTGGCCCAATCTTATCCGGCCCTGATTGGTCACTTCCGTTCGAAATCATGTGTGATGCATCCGATTTTGCAATTGGAGCCGTGTTAGGACAAAGGGTAGATAGAAAGCCTCATGTGATCCATTATGCTAGTAGAACTCTGAATGATGCTCAATTGAACTATACCACTACTGAAAAGGAATTTTTAGCAGTAGTATATGCTTTAGAAAAATTTAGATCATATTTGCTAGGATCAAAGGTGATAATCTTTTCTGATCATTCTGCATTAAAATATCTCTTAAGTAAGAAGGATGCTAAACCAAGATTAATTAGATGGATGTTATTGTTACAAGAATTTGACATAACTATCAAGGATAAAAGAGGAACCGAGAATGTTGTGGCCGACCACTTGTCTAGGTTAGAATTTTCACCCTTGCTGGAGCGCCAATTTCTTGATGATCCTGTCCCCATTAATGATAATTTTCCTGATGAACAACTCCTAGCCATTAAAGACTCGACCCTTGGTATGCTGACTTTGTCAACTACTATGTGTCTGATATAATTAATCCGGATTTTGATCATTACGAAAAGAAGAAATTTTTGGCGGAAACGAAAAATTATTTTTGGGAAGCCCCTCACTTATACAAGATTTGCTCTGATTCTTTAATAAGAAGATGTATACCAGAAAAAGACCAACAAGGTATCATGGAATTTTGCCATGGATATTCTTGTGGTGGTCATTTTAGTGGTAATAAAACCGCTCGAAAAATTTTGCAATCAAGTTTGTATTGGCCTACTGTTTTTAGAGATTGTGAACTGTTTTACAAAACATGCGACAAATGTCAAAGAACAGGTGGTATAGGAAAGAGAAACGAGATGCCCTTACATGTTTATTTAGTAGTTGAAATCTTTGATGTTTGGGGTATTGATTTTATGGGTCCCTTTCCTGTGTCCAATAATTGTGAATATATTTTGGTAGCGGTTGATTATGTCTCTAAATGGATAGAACCGTAGCAACTAAAACTAATGATGGAAAAACAATAGTCAAATTTGTTGAAGATTTATTTGCTAGATATGGAGTCCCTAAGGCCATAATAAGTGACCAAGGAACTCATTTTACCAATAAGTTGTTAAACAAGTGTTCTTAGAAAGCATGGTGTAACTCACAAGTTAGCTACACCTTATCATCCACGCATTCTGGACAAGTAGAAGTAAGCAATAGACGATAAAAGCAAAGGTTAGAAAAGACTGTTAGGCCTAATCGTAAAGATTGGGAATCTAAACTTAAGGATGCTTTATGGGCATACCGAACTGCTTTTAAGACACCCATAGGAATGAGTCCATATAGGATGGTATATGGTAAAGCTTGCCATTTACCAAGGAAATTGAGCACAAAGCCTATTGGGCAATTAAAGAATTGAATTTAGATTTGACATTAGTCGGAGAAGAAAGATTGTTCCAGCTTAAATGAATTAGAAGAACATAGACTCAATTGCACCAAAATGCAAAAACTTATAAAGAAAAGACCAAAAGTATCATGACATGGGATTAGCTAACAAAATGCTTCATCCGTATGAAAGTATTATTGTTTAACTCTAGGTTAAGGTTATTCCTGTGTAAATTAAAATCCAAATGGTCTCGGTCCTTTTAGAATAGTACGAATTTATCCTCATGGGGTCATGATATACAAAACCCCAAAAATAATGAAGTGTTTAAAGTGAATGGACACCGACTCAAGCCGTATTTTGAGCCAATGTCGCTTGAACGAACAATTGAATTAATCCGCTTGGCCGACAATGAACCACCAAGAGACTAGGCTTGCAGCTTGGTCGAGCCAAAGACGTTAAACAAAGGCGCTAAGTGGGAGGCAACCCACTAATTTGAAAGTTATTTGTTAACTAGTTATTTAGATATGTTTTTCTCCGTTAAATTCTATTCTTGGACATTTAATTTTTAATTAAATATGCCAAAATTAAGTTTGGGGAGAAAACATCTTAATGTTGTATTTATATGTTGCTAATAATTTTTAGTTTAGAATTTTTGTTTAGATTTTTCATACAGAATTAACAAAGACATAACGGAAGTTAACGAAAGGACTAAACCGCAAACCGTTGAAAAGTTGAAAAGAAAACAAAGAATGAAGTTTGGCCCACCTTGGCGCAGTGTGAGGACCTTGCGACCGCAAGGTCCCCAAAGAATGCGAATATTCAAATAAGTGTCGACATGGGGAATGAATGAAGGAATCCCAACCGCTTTGATCGACTACCCACTTATGGCGACGCAGTGTGGTGCACTTGCGACCGCAAGGTCCCTTTATTTAAAGCCACCGGGGTTTCTTCTTCAAAAATCACACGTAAACTCTCATCTCTCTCAAGCAAAGAAGCCAGCCCAAATTCTTCAAGAATTCCGCAGATCTTTCAAAATTTCAAAGATAAACTTCAAGATTCTCTCTCTCTCAAAACCCTTCATCTCCCTCATTCATCATCCCACCATTACACTCCACCAAGTTGAAGATTTTGAAGAACGAGAAGAGAACCACCATTATTGCCGTGAGAAGATCAGCTCACTCCTGCTGCATTCACTCAAATCAAGCCGCAAACTAGTACTCCTAACCCTCTTTAATTTTATACGTGAAATATTTGCATGCTAGGGTGCTAGTTAATTTTAACGTAGATATATTTTTGCATGCTTTAGATTAAATTTTAATTTTAAAATTTTTAAAACACATTTTTAATTGTTATTTTTTAGTTTTTAAAATTTTATCAAACAAAATGTTTAAGCGTAGAAATACGGCTTCATCCTCCGCCCGCTCAGAGGAAGAACAAAATTTTGACATCACCTGTATCTCTTAAGCATCAACGGTACACCAACAAACTCTCCAAGTCCTTGGTGCCCGAAAGGGGATTCAAGGTCAAGATTTTGGTCTTCGCCCCTGCTCGATGGCTCGTAGGTGGGGTCTGCTAGATTCTCCGCCTGGGACGCCATAGTCCCTATTGTCCGAGAATTCTACGCCAATGGCGACATTGGCATGGATGGCGGTGTGCTAGACACCATTAATGTTAGGGGCAAAATAGTTAATTTTTCATCCAAAGCATTAACACCCATCTCGGCACCTCCAACTTTGCGGTTGGTGCCGATGATTTTAGCACACACCTCCGCCTCGTGATCCCTGCCGAGGTGGTGAATGCCGCCATTGCTCTCCCCGGTGTGGAGTGGTCCTATAACCGTGAACCCACCCTATGGACCTCGCACCATGAGAGAGTCCTTCTTCAAGCCCGTGTATAAATTTGTTTGTGGTCGCCTCATGCCCTCAAGTCACCAAAACACGGTGAATTGGGAGAGGGTCGCTCGACCTACACCATCATGACCAATGGGTCTATTGATGTTGGCCGCTTGATCAACGGCCAAATCAAGACCCTAATTAGAGGTAGGACGAATGCGGGGTTCTGCTCCCGCATTTGATCACCGACTTGTGTAGGGGGCAAACGTGAGAATGCCCAAACACGCCGAGAGGTCAAGGCCGGTCCTGGTATTACTAGGGCCATTTTGTTTGAGCATCACCAGAAGCGAGTGAGGGTTCCTCAAGAGGAGGAACCCGAAGAGAAGACGAGGATCCACTCGTTGGGATCTCCAAATGTGTGGAGGAAGCTATCCTCCAAACCGATATGGTGAGTCGCAGCTAAGTACGCATGCCGACCTCACCGAATTTTTTTCGGCTACGTTAACACCGTGGACGTAATCTGTCCAACTATTATGGCTGCCACCGTGCACGATCCCCGAAGTTTCATCCTCATTCGTTATCTCCGCCCGACTCACCTGAGTCGAGGCCCAAGTTCGCTCATTCGTTAGGTGGACCAGCTATGCCTTTTGATATTTGTCCTACCCCATCAATCCTCTCATATGTTCCTCTATTTTGAGGACAAAATAGAACTTAAGTTTGGGGGATTGAAAATTTTAGGTCTTAGCAGTCCCACTTAACGAAGAATGGAGTCTATGTCGTTAGGGTGAAAGAGTTTTGCTTTATTTGATGACCATTTAACTCTTCACCCTATTTATCCTGTTTTTATTTTTTCTCGATTTTCTGAGGTGTTGCCTTGACCAGATACACTCACATTAGATACTGTGGTTCCTCTTATGGGGACCCATCATCAATTGTGTCATTGTCATCACCTCCAATTTTCGCAATTTCTTAGAAAAATATATAAAAAAATATTTAAATTATATATATATATATATATATATATATTTAAATTCAAAATATTCATCCTCGAGTTTAGGTGTGGTAATGCTAGTCGTAGTCCATGAGGAGATTAGTGCAATGAACCGCATAGTTAGTCCGTAGATCCCCCTGGAATTTACTTAATTTTGCGAAACTTTTACTTTTCTCCAAATTCTTCATGCACTCACACCACCATAACTTTGGATTGATTAGAATAGTTTTATAAAGCTTATAACACCGATTGATCTTCAACAAGATATGCACAAGAATATGATGCATAGCCATTTGAACATGATTGTTGCATTAAATTGTAACTTAGGTCAATTGCATGATAAATAGATCCCTTGGATTTTTCTCATTTATATATCTCAAGCACACTTTCGAACCGTGTTTGCATGTTAGTCTCAATTGTCCCTACCATCCTGCCTTAGCGAATGCTTATGTGAAATCCATGATGCTAAACACTCAACCCCAATTCCCATAGTTGATATGATATTTTGTGTTATTTTACTTGCTTTAAATATTATGTGAGCATTTGGCATTAAGAAATGATTTAGGCCATCTTTGGATCGTTAGAGCCTAAATATTCCCTGACCTATACTAAATATATCCCTAGTGTCCCCTTTGAGCCTAATGAAAAAGAATGGAGTGTGCTAAGCACACTATTTAAACCCCCATTCGACATCATTTCTTTACCCACATTAACTTAACCCTAAAAGCCTATACACTTTTAGCCTACCCTTTGAGAGAGTAGGATTGGGTGGGAAATTGATTCTAGGAGGACCACTTCTTTTCAGTTAGGCTATTTTTCAGAAGGCTTCTTCTTTCCGTCGTCGAAAAATATAAAAAAAAAAATCATCATAATGTGTCGACGAAAAATGAAACGGAAGAAGAAGAGTGTTAACAAAGATTCAAATGGAAGCATAGCTTTCAAGAGTAAATATGTTAGAAAATTTCTGCTGATTGGAATGTGATATTTTTAGAAAATCTAGTGCCCAAAACAAGTTTGGGGGGATAAAGAAGAAAAGTGAAAAGTAACACAAAGTACCCCTCCACTTGTGGTCTTTGCAGGTCCTAGCCTAAATAGGGAAAACTTCCTTTTGCTTGGAAGTATGAGGGATAAAGGGTAGTCTTACTCTCTCACTTTGAATTCCAATACCTTTCCATCATATCCCCCAACACCTTGGCCTTACATTACAAGCTTAAAAAGTCCTAATGATCTTCTTGCCAATGCTTATGTTATGTTTATTGTCAAGTGAGTAACATAAAATTGATCACACACTCCATATTCATTATTATTCACCCTAAAGCTCACTGTGTTAGCATAATCTTAGCTATTACAAGTCATTGGGATAAGAGAGCATTGTATACATACATAGAAGTGCATGGGATGGATGTGTAAATCTTTTGAATCCTTGGGACCTTTCTCTGCCTCAGAATCGACTAGGTTTGAATGGTAGATCTCATACTTCTTAATGCATGATTTTCTATTAAACTGTAATTTTCATATGAATGTGGTGTTTAGCTCAATAAAACTGTTTTAGTCAAGATATTCTTTAAGACTGGTGATCACACACACACGGAGAAATTAAAAGTAGTAGCAGTATTAAGAAAAGACTAGTTGGTTCTATATGACTAAGCCTGCATATATGTGGTGAGCACCAAACTGAGATTACATGCATGCCATACGCTTGTAACTTGAGGATGAAACCAAAAAGATTTTATGTTGTATTTTAGTTTTATATTTATATGTTGTTTTTGTATTTATCTGCATAGTCGAGTCACTCGAAAGAGTCTCCTTGAGTTTGTGGGTTTATAGAGGAGTGTAAATAGTGTCACCCTCACAAAAAGATTTTAATTTTTGTTATTTAGATGTTTTTGTATTTATAAGTTTATTTGTTTACTCGTGGACGAGCAAAGTTCAAGTTTGGGGGTATTTGATCGATGTATTTTATACGTCGATTTTATATGCTTCTGTGACTTGAATTAGGCTATTTCATGAGTCTTTTGAGTACTAATATATGTTTTTGGTGAGTTTTGTAAGTTTCGTGATTGTTCGTGAAAATACGCGAAACCCGTGGTTTAAGTGCAAATTACAAAGAAAGAAAAATTGAAGAAAATAAAGTCTGTCAATCTCGACACCTTGCGGTACGCAGCAGGTGCCTCGCACCTTGCGACCGCAAGGTAGGCAGACTGGTCCCCGCCGAATCGAAGAGCCAAGAAGCACACACCGGAGACCTTGCGACTAGGTATCCAAAGACCTTGCGACCGCAAGGTAGGCAGAATGCGCGAAAGTCGGGTTTTCACACAGTCATTCGATTCAATCACAACTCCCAAGTATATATAGAAGTCAGATGCCGAGCCTAAGCATAAGGAGGACGGCTGGAAGCTCTCTTTACATAGATTTTAGGTAGTTTTAGATTGTATAACATAATTAGGTTTTGTAATTTCAAGTATTGAAGATCAAATCATGTCTTCCATCATCTTCATGTGCTGTTCATCGTCTATGATGAACTAAATCATCCCTAATCTAGGAGGTGGGAGGTAACTTGTATCGAATTTATGTTTTGATTCTCATATTTATGTCTATTCAATGCTTGTTGATTGTGTTGTTTATCAATCCCTTTATTATTTCGCTTTGAACAAATGAATGTAATCGCAAATAATATAGGCTTAGAGGTGCGGATACCGCATGACCAAATGCATATGTCGCATTAATCGGCTCACCAACACAATAAATTGGACCTATCGAAGCACGAGAGTGATAAGTTAGGACCAGGTTCTTACATGATCTAGGTGACAGATAGATCATAAATCTAGGTGACAGCCTAGATTACAGCCTCTGTGCTTAGGATATGGAATGGATGAATTTTGTGGAGGGAGAGAACCAATTGTTCAACAACCATATCTTATTTTTAGTGAACGAACCCAAGACATTGAATGACATTATTATGAATTGAACATAAAGGAGATATAAGTGAAACCTGAATCCTAGATTTCCACTCACCATAAGATCTTCATATCTGTTATTACTGTTCTAATTAGTTAACATCTATAACTAGTAAATTAGAATAGAATTAAACATAAAAACCCCCTTAGGTTAATAATTTGCTATCTATAACCGCACTGTTCGTGATCACTTGTCTCTGTGGGTTCGACCCTTGCTTCCGAGTCTATTCTATAATAGTCTTGTACACTTGCAAGGAAAAAGATTAAATAAAACATCGATCAGGGGACAAGTATGATGTCTCACCGCAATCTTGTTGAAGTTTTGGTGGGGGGCGTTAGAATATGCCGGTAGCCTTGGTCTAGAGCTTAAGAAAGTTGGTATTGTGGCGTATAGACGTTATTTACTACTAGTAGCTGCGCGTCGACGTGGTGACTTCTAGCGAGTTTTCTTGGTCAGGTGCTAGGTACACAAGTTTTGCGGTAAGTATGATTGTTGTTTGCCAAGGTAATAGACCTTGTTATTTGACTTGACTTCATTCGCCATGTGCATTAGTTATAGGGAACACCTACTTGATGCATCTACATCGTAGTATATTAAATTTTAATTTCATAATTTTTATCTCCTGCTCATTCACTTCATTAGCATAGGAGACTATTGAAGGATGCTTAAAACTTTTAATCATGAACCTCAAGATCCTTGCAGTAATCTTAAAAAGTTTTTGAGTATCCAATTTAATGTGGTACCCTAAATTGGTGATCAAAAGTGATTCGTTGTTGGACTAGATTGGTATGAATTATGGTAGAAATTGACTATACCCGTTACCAAATGGAATGGATATGAATGGAAAGAATTTTCAAAACATTTCATTGTTGTGCTCTTATGTGTTTTACCGCGATAGGGAGATCGCGAGTATTACTTGGCAAATGGCTTGAAATGTCAACTTGATTGCCTCCGATTTGGTTGAGAATTGCTCTATAGGCAATTATTACTCCTTGTGACTTAAGGTCTGTTATGCGTGAATTTTATGATGTGCCCCGGGACAAATAGTTTCGGTAGTTGAATGTTATGGTATGTTTGAACTTGTTTTCATGTTGAACTTTGGGGGCTTTGTGTACAAGATTGATTACTATTGTTCGTATGTGTTTTCTCGACTGGATATGAGTCATATTATTTCCAATCTGAAGAGTTTAGTGTGGTTGTGCCTATTGAGAGGTCTTGAGACCTGAATTTGGATCAGTAGTTTGATCCTCATATACTTGGTTTGGTTATCGCGATGGTAGACTCTGAGATTGAGTCTAGGTTTATGGTTTGAGCATCGAGTGTTCACTCTGGGATTGTGAGACACCGTAGTGTCTGTTCGGATATTCCATGTTGAGGTGATGACCTAGCATTGATTTGAGATATAGTTTAGAATTCGGGACGAATTCTTTTTAAGGGGGGAGAGGATGTAAGATCCCGATTCCCGGTTAGCTTGAATTGCGTGCAATGCTCGCATTTCTTCTTTGGTTGATTGCTCGTTTGGTTTGTGAGAGAGTCTAAATGTGTATGAGAGATCACATTAAGACCAAAACACTTTAAGATGACATATAGTTGTTGATTTGCTAAAGTCAAAGTCGTAACCCGACGATAGTCGAAATGTGACGCGATTGAGAGTTTGTTCGGATTTTGTGTTCTTGACCTCGATTTGGTCCTAGATCTTTACATGATGATTTAATAACATGTTTAGATGTGTTAGACTTCTAATTGGATGCATTCCATAAGTCTCGTGAAGTTTTGACGCCTCGAGAATAGCAATTCTCCTTATCGTGTAGTTTGAGATTGAGCCGGGCGATCATCTCGTCTTTCGGGAGCTTGTTTCCACTATCTGTTGTTCATAATCTGAGAGGCATTCAGGCCTATTTTGTAGCCCTAATAGGTGTTTACAATCATGGGTTATTACCCGTCGGTTTGTGGTTTCATTCGACGTTTTGATAGCAAGTTGTTACGTCCTTTGCGTCTGTTTTGCCCTCGGTTGTTTGTGTGTTGTTTATGGGAGTTTAGACTTACTTTAAAAGTGGTTTGAGACTTGAATGGATTAGTTTAATGTTTGAGGACTTTAAGGGTTCAATTTTGAGCCATTTCGAAGCTTTAAGGCTCGAGGATGCATGCGGGAGAGGCCGGGACCGAGCAAGGAAGCAACAAAAGTCGGGAAGGGGTAGTAAGGAGTATTGCGGTCGCATCACTCAAATACTGTTAATCGAAAGGGTCCCTCGGCAGCCTGTTACGGGATTTTTGGGGAAAATTGAATTGTTGACCAATTATACCCACCCAAACCCAACCTAAACTAATCCTAAACCCTCCTAACTAACCTAAGACATGTCCCAACCATCTATTGGTGTTTTAGAGGTGATTAAGTTGGCTAATTAGAAAAACAACCCCACCCACCTAAACTAATCCCACTTACTTTCTATCATATATAAACCACCAACACTTCATTAAACCTCTCATTTTCTGCCTACACTTCACAAAAACGTGGGAGAGCTTGAGAGAGGAGATTTCTAGGTTCTTGAGTGCCCAATCTTGGAGGCCATAGCTTGGGACCTACATTTCTCAAGCTACACCATAGTTTTGAATAAGGGATTGAAGAGAACAACACCCAACACCGAGAATTTCGGGATTGTGACTTGAAGGGGCTGATTTGAGGTAAGTTTTGTGACGACCCGACCCGGATCCCAATACGAAATCCCAAGGTCGTACCGCCAGAAAGCAAATAACAACAACAAGTAGCAAATAATGGGTAGGGCCATAACGGCGATACACCGACAACTCAAACACATGCGGAAGCGAAATAAAATAAAACAGTGGCGCCCGAGCTAACAAGCTCAAACTAAAACAACCAAAGAGATAATTAATCTCTCGGTCCAAAAATTCGACTCGCGTGCCGCAACATTGGGCACGTAGAACAAACTCCCTGTTATGCAATTTAATATTAAGCACAATATAAACCAAGTCATCGGCGAAACTACTACGAACCCAACATTAAACTAAGTCTAAGACTCTAGTCTAACAACTCAACGGCTAAAAACATGCCGGAGAACAAACATAATATTTAACTAGCAATATATCATGCTAAACATATTCACCGATAAACCAAGCGACTAAAACCGGCTACTACCAACAACATAAGTACTAACAAATATAAGTACTAACAACCGAAAACATATGGAAGTTTAACTACCAATATACATCAAGCACGACTTCTACTTGTCGGCTGCCAAAAGAATAAACTAACAACATGATTACATCATTAAATCACATTAAGGTTTGCTACCCAATCATGAAGTTTACATAACTTCATCATCCCAACGACCTCACCAAAAACAAAATGAACAACTATGTAGCAACCTTGCCAAAGAATCCCTTGCTAACGTAACCTTCTGGATTTACTTGGATCCGCTCGAGCGACTCGGATCTAGGGAAACACAACCAACAAATAAAAGTAAGTCACAAAGACTTAGTAAGTTACTAACCATAACTTCCTACCATGGCATAATGCTCAATCATAAAATACATCATGCTATCGTCATGAAATAACCTTATACAAACTCATGTTATGGCATCTATGCTCAACATTAACAAAACATGTTATCATTGTAGTATAACATCTCACTAAAATCCATGTCAGGCATTTATATGCTTAACGATCATAATTCTTGTTATTGATATAACATAGCCTTCCGATGGGTTACATGTCAAGGCATATAAACTTAACAACAATAATTCCTCGTTTTTAACAAAATGCCATATCCGAATAATATTCATGATAAAGCATATTAGCTTAACAACAAGAACTCATGTTATTGTTACAACATAGCCTTCCCATACTATTCATGTCAAGGCATATAAACTTAACAACAATGATCTATACCTTTGGCATAAAACCACATTCCAATAATACTCATGTGATAGCATACATGCTTAACAACATTAATCAATATGTTATCTATTAAGTATAACATGTAAGAAACCAAAACAAACAGCATATCATATCCAATTCACCAAGCACGTTATTCACTTAAGCACTTGTGAAACAATTCATGTATAAGGGATATGATACCATTACCCAAATTCCTCCGCTGTCGCTCCCCGCAAAAACACGTGCAAAACCCTTATGTGCCCTCGATATCCCTCTCAGATATCGACGCCCCCGAGACAGCCTCCGCCGAGTTCCATAGTTATCAAAGTCATGTGTATTACTACAACTAAGATAAACTACTTCCCCACCGTGGCCATCGATGGAGGGTGTGTAAACAACAAACCGCACGGCGATCCATCGCGATCACGAATCCCACAATTCGTGAAGACGATGTATCGTCCCACCAAAACTCAACAAACCGACGCCAGCTGGACTCAAAACCCAAGCACAAGTAATATATACTCATATGCTCAAAACAAGTAGGTAAACACTCTACTATCAAACTAGTCATGCAATTCATCCACAACTAGCATAAACATCACAACCGAGAATCATATAAGCTTCATAATCAAGTGTGCTTCACACACTTCAAAACTTCTTGGAGGCTCGACCTCCATGAATTCTACCCAAAATTCCGTAGGACTTAAGATTATAGTTCCTAGGATTCATACTAACCCAAAGGTTAACTCGTTGAGTTCAATCTAAGTTTTCCGAAAATTCAAGGAATAGAAGCTTAGGCTTCATCATCCCCTATGTTCATAACTATCGCCCGAAACCATAATCCCAATGTTCAATATACTCATATAAACCCAACAAATTACTTAACAAAGCAACTTAGAACAAATTAATCATCTTGTGCATAATTTCATCTAAGTCATCATACCAATCATAACCTTCAAATCATGATTAAAATTTACAACATGGTTTAATATAATCTCTTAAACATGTGTAATTCAAAAACTAGGCTTACAATCATGTTTGACAAGCCGAAACACAATTTGGGGAAAATCCCCTTCCAAGCATCTTTGTCATTCAAGCTCAATACCCATAATCAATTCATATAGCAAAGTTTAATATACTCTATTAAGCATATAAAACACATTAATCAAGCTCACATCATCAATTTGCAAGCTAAAACAAAATTAGGGCAAAGCACCTCCAAGTATCTCAACCAAATTCACATCAATCCACATGAACAATCAACATAATCAAGTTCAACAGGCTAGTTAGAACATGAATTTCACATAGACATGGTCTCACATAGGCCAATCAAGTTCTATCATGAATTGGAAATCCTAGGTTCATGCATCTTCTAGAACCCTAACAATGGCTTCCATTGACCCCAAATAGCATCAATGGTTGTTTCCCTAGGGTCAATGGAGCCTAAAAAGAAGAGAAGAAAGGTAGAAACTTACCAAAAGCTCAGCCCTAAAACCAGAATTTTCGGATTAGAAGAGGTGTCTTCTTCAACTCTTCTTCAAACTTGTAGGTAGAATGGGGAAGAAGAAGACCCTATCAATGGACACCAAGCTTGCCCCTTTGAAACCCTAGAAATCACCTTCACTCAAGCTTCTCCTGTGTCTCCTTGAGTGCTTGAAGAAAATCGCAAGAGGAAGAAGGTCAGAACTGCTTTTGGCCGACAATGGGAGAGAGTGCGGCGCGGATTGGGTTTAAATATGAGGGATTAGATCCTCTAATTAAGTCACTAATTACCCCCTAATCTCCTAATAGGTGTTTAGGATTAGTGTTAGGCTAATTAAGTGGGGTTAGGATGGGTTTAGATTAGGTTTAAGTGGTCAAAAATTCGGACGAGAATAGAAGGGATTAAAAATCCCGTAATGAACAAGACCCTTGGGTCGCTTCTAAATGATGCGACCGCATCAAGCCTCCTTCAGCAATTCAGCCTTTGTTCATTCCTTGCTCGGTCCCGGCCTCTCCCGCGTGCGTTCTTGAGTCCTTCCAAGCCAAAAATGGTCTATAAATCAACCTTAATGTCCTCCAAACTATAACCAAAGGAATCAAGTCTCAAACCTCATCAAAACATGGCCAAGAACTCAGGCAGAACTCGCCCGAACGACAATCGAAAAGTCAAACTGAAAAGGGTTTTCGCTAGAATCAAACTAGCAACCAAACCGACGATGCAACCATCATCTAACCAACATCCAAGGCATGTTAATGATGTTTTAAATGCCCTCTAACAATTATCCATGAAGTTACAACATAAATCTTAAACCCGAGATTCAAGGCATCTCGCGAAAGAAAAGTGCATACATGCATCTCAAACGACGTCAACGATCATGCTATTGACTTTAAACATATACGGGAGCTAAATGAACATATTCATGATGATTATAAGTGTATGAGTTCATGCATAACACAAGCAACAACATAAATTAGGGTTTTACAAGTTTCTACCCTATTTCTCCTTCTTTTGGGCTCCATTGACCCTAGGGAAACAATCATTTGTGCTATGTGAGGTCAATGGAAGCCATTGTTAGGGTTTGTAGAAGATGCCATGAACCCTAGGTTTTCAAATTTATGATAGAGTTGATTGAACCTATGTGAGACCATGATTTATGTGAAATTCATGTTCTAAATGGTCTATTGAACTTGGTTATGTTGGTTATCCATGAGTATTGAGGTTGATTTGGTAGAGATACTTGGAGGGTGTTTTGCCCAAATTTGGTTTAGCTTGCAAAATTATGGATGTGAGCTTGATTAGTATGTTTTATATGCTTAATAGAGTATATTAAACCATGTTGTATGATTTAATCATGAATTGGGAATTATGATTGGTAAGGTGACTTGAATGAATTTATGCACAAGATGGCCAATTTGTTCTAAGTTGCATTGCGAAGTAATTTGTGGGGTTTATGAGTTTAACGAACATGGGAAGATGGTTATTGATGTTGGTTATGAACATAGAGGATATTGAGACTCATGGCTTCTATGCTCTAAAATTTTAGAAAGGGTAGATTAGACTCAACGGAGTCATTATAAGCTCGATAATATGCTAAGCAAACTTGGGTTGAAATCCTACGACGATTGGATTTCGTTTGGTTAATGGAGTGAAAAACATAACTTCCAAACTTTAAATGGTTGGTGATTGTGATGTGTTTTGTGGATTTTAGTCTTGGGAATTAAGCCCGAATGACTATTGGGAATTGTTTGTAAACTTTAATGAATTATTTCGGTGTGGAGTTATAAAACACATAAAGAATGAAATGTGTTAGTAAGACTCAACGAGTCGTTATAAGGCCAATAAAATGATAAAAGCCTTGGGTTGAAACCCTACAATGTTTGGGTTTGTTTGGGTTATGATTATGCACACCGGGTTTTAGTTTGTGTCCAATGGAGACACTCATGGTATGAAGACTCATTAGAAATATGTTTTGAGCATGCTTGTTAGAGCATGGACATTTGAGACCAACGTATGGTCACGTGTATATGTAAGAGAAGATTAAGAAAGAATTCTCTCCTTAAGGATTTTGGTTGCGTGCTTATAAAAGCACTAGTGAGAAGTGACTACGGAGTAGTCATGATGTTTTGAGTATGAGGTTGGTGTTATCGATCATGTGTGACGATTAGGACTATGATTGAGTCCGGTGTACTTTAAATAAAAGACTAAAATAATAAGTCTTGAATTGTGGATATTTTGAGACTAGCGTAGTAGTCTTTGGGTTGATTTGAGTTGAGGATTATGGAAGACCTCACATTATATAGTATTAAGCTTGTATACTATACTTGATGGTTGATGACTTGAGGAATAATGAATACCTCAATAAGTAGTTCTTGAACTAAACTTATAAGTTAGTTGAACACAATGGTTATATGCAAATATATGCATTATTCATGATGTATGGTAGAGCATTATGTCCTACTTGATTTTATGCAATTATATGCATGGTTTATGAGATTTAAGTAGAGCATTATGTCCTACGTGGTTATATGCAAATATGTGCATGGATTATGGGATTTTGTGGAACATTATGCCCTACTTGTTTATATGCAATTATGTGCATGGTTTATGAGATTGTTGTAGAGAATTATGTCCTACATGGTTTAATGAGTCCGATAATTATGAATTTGGTCTCATTGGTTTATACAAGTAAATATCTACTTGATCATTTGGTTTAAAGTCCAAATGGCGGGTTTTGGTTGTTGTTGTCGGCAATGGGACGATTCATAGTCTTTGGGAACAATCGCTATGAATCGTTGCATTGGGTCCTTTTCTCCTCACTATTTGGCCAATAGTGGGATGTGGTCTCGAGAGAGAGCCATCTAGCCTACTTCGAGCTCCCATTTCTCATCCGAGGCGGATGAATGTAACGAGTACTCATTAAGGGAAACCGATGAGTTGAGATTATTTGGGGAGAAACCCTGTGGTATGATTGATTGGGAATTGAGCCCGGATCATGGTTTGAGATTTGATCTCATGGTAAGTTGGTTGGGTTTTGAACCCGGATTTGATTGTAACGGTTCGAAATACGTTCTTTACACATGTTTATTTATGAGCATTTATATGAAAAATAATATGCTACTTGATTTATGTGAGTTTATGTGTTTTAAAAATTAAGTACATGTTTCATGATGGTATACTAGCATGATACCATGATTTTATATTATTGTGCATTTATGTCATGCCATGTCATAATATGCCACATGTTGCATTTAGAAACTTCTTGGGTCATTATGACTCACCCGTGTGATTGTTTTCCCTAGTGTGTGCAAAGGTGATCCCGTTAAATGCAGCGGCCGGATAACGACTTCTAGCAGTGGTCTTCCAAGTCAAAAGCTTGGAGTTATTTATTATTATGTTGTTATTTATTTGTGAGGCTCGAATGTAAAGTTATGTAGACTTTACTTGGGTAGAATGTAGTAGTATGTTATGGTTGTGTATTTAGGAGCCGGTTGTATTGCCGAGCCGTTGTATCCTTAGAAATTATCCTCGTTGTCATTTCGAGCATGTGTGGCTCGTTTATTCTAGTTTTGGTATTATTATTGTTCCTACCTCCGACAGTTTTTTTTTAGTCGTGAGTTTTGGTTGGTGGTTTAGCATTAATTATATTGCTATAGTTGAATTGTTCCTCCGGCATGTTATAGCCGTTGAGTGGTGTTTATCAGGTTAGGATTTTGTCTATTGCCGGCCTTGGTTGCCGATGGTTTGTTGTGCGTGTCTAATGTTGCGTCCACGCCGAATTTTGGGCCGAGAGATTTACCATCTCTTTGGTTGTTTATATTTAGGAGCTTGTTAGCTCGAGTTCCATTATGGTTTTGCTTCCGCAGGTTTTGGTTATTATTTTCCTGTATCGCCGTTATGGCTTTATATTCCTGTCTTGAGCTTGTTGGCTCATCTTTTGACTCGAACCATTATGCTTAGCAGGTGCTTGTCTGTCTCTTAGTTTGTCCTGATGGCACGACCTTGGGATCTCGTATTGAGATCCGGGTCGGGTCGTCACATGCACTATCTCCGAACCCCATAATCTAGCCTCACCAACCTCATCCCAAGAATCGGTGATCGACACTTACGCCCATACAATGCCTCGTGCTACGCCATCTCAATGCTCAATCGATAGTCGTTATTATACGCGAACTCACCAACGGTGATGTGAATCCCAACTACCCTTAAAATCCATAGCACAGCGTAACATATCTTCCAAAATCTGTATCAATCGCTCCGCCGACCATCGATGGATGAAGCGTCTTGAAATTGACTTCGTACCCAAGCCTCCTCGCAAAGAATGCGGAACCTCGAGTAAATGGGGTCTCTATCTCGACACAATGCTAATCGGTACACCATGTAATCTCACAATCTCTCGAATGTACAACGCCGCCAACCGACTCAAATCGTAGGAAATCGCAATAGGAATAAAATGAGAAGACTTAGTCAACCTATCAACGATAACCCAAATCGCATCAAAGCCTCTACAGTATGTGGCACCCTATAACAAAATCCATGGTGATATGCTCCCACTTCCACTCGGTATCTCAAGTGGGTCAAGCAAACCGGTGTCTCGGTGCTCCCTTAACTGCACACGTCCAAACATCTCGAAACATGCTCATTTCCCTCTTCATCCCATTCCACCAAAGCGCTCTTCAAGTCACTACATCTTAGTACTACCTGGATGTATCGTATACTTGGCCTTGTGAGCCTCATCAAGAACCATCGTTTCACTTCCTCGAAGAAGGAACGCAAATCCTACTCCGAAATGTCAAGATCCCATCACTTGTTTATCTTATCGCGAACTCGGGTGTATTATTTTCACCCAATCCATCGATAATCTTCATCAGAAACCCACGAAATGTTGCTTGATAGTGTTATGCATGGACTCATACACTTATAATCATCATGAATATGTTCATTTAGCTCCCGTATATGTTTAGAGTCAATAGCATGATCATTGACGTCGTTTGAGATGCGTATGCATTTTTCTTTCGCGATCACGTTGAATCTCGGGTTTATATTTTATGTGGTTATCACATGGATTATTGTTAGAAGGCATTTATAACATCATTAACATGCCTTGGATGTTGGTTAGATGCTTGTTGCATTGTTTGGGTTGCTAGTTTGATTTTAGCGTTAACCCTTTTCGGTTTGACTTTTGGCGTTCGGAGAGTTCTTTGATTTCTTGGCCTTATTTTGATGGGGTTTGAGGCTTGATTGCTTTGATTATTGTTTGGAGGTTATTAAGGTTGATTTATAGACCATTTTTGGCTTGGAAGGACTCAAGATTGCATGCGGGAGAGTCCGGGGCCGAGCAAGGGAACCAGAAAATTTGGAATGCTTTGGAAGGCGGATGCGCCCGCATCAAGCCTAAGTGATGCGACCGCAAGGTCCTTATTTCGGCTTACGGGATTTTTGTTCTACCGTGTGAGTCGTCCGAACTTTTGCCACTTAAACCCAATCTAAACCTATCCTAAACTCACTTAATTAGCCTAATCTTAATCCTAATCATCTATTAAGAGATTTAGGGTTAATTAGTGACTTGATTAGTGAACTAATCCCCCATATAAAAACCAAATCAGCCGCACTCTTTCATTAGTTCGGCCGAAGTTGCGACTTCTTCTTGAGTTTCTCGACTACTTCAGACCAAAGGCGCGAGAGAGGGCTTGAGAGGAGACGATTCTAGGGCTTCAAAGGGGCTGAGCTTGGAAGCCATAGTTGGGAGTCTTCTCTCCATCTAACCCGCAAGTTTGAAGAGAGCTGAGTGAGAGGAACGCTTCATCCTTTGAGTTCGGGTTTGGGCGGTTTGTGGGCTGAGTTCTTGTAAGTTTCTACCTCTCTTCCCTTGATTTTGAGCTCCATTGACCCTAGGGAAACAACCATTTGTGTTATTTGAGGTCAATGGAAGCCATTGTTAGGGTTGTAGAAGAAGCATGAACCCTAGGTTTTTCAATTGAATGATAGAACTTGATTGACCTATGTGAGACCATGATATATGTGAAATTCATGTTCTAACTAGCCTATTGAACTTGATTATGTTGATTGTTCATGTAGATTGATGTTGGTTTGGTTGAGATGCTTGGAGGGTGTCTTGCCCTAATTTTGATTAGCTTCCAAAATTATTGATGTGAGCATGATTAATATGTTTTATATGTTTAGTAGAGCATATTAAACCATATTGTGTGAATTAATCGTGAATTGGAAATTATTGGTTGATATGGTGACTTGAATAAATTTATAACCAAGATGGCTAATTTGTTCTAAGTTACCTTGTTAAATAAATTGTGGGGTTTATGTGAGTTTATTGAACGTTGGGATTTTGGTTTTGGGCGATAGTTATGAATATAGGGGGATGATGAAGCCTAAGCTTCTATTCCTTGAATTTTCGGAAAACTTAGATTGAACTCAACGGAGTTAACCTTTGGGTTAGTATGAATCCTAGGAACTATGATTTAAGTCCTACGGAATTTTGGGTAGAATTCATGGAGGTCGAGCCTCCAAGAAGTTTTGAAGTGTGTGAAGCACACTTGATTATGAGAGCTTATATGATTCTCGTTGTGATGTTTATGCTAGTTGTGGATGAATTGCATGACTAGTTTGATGGTAGAGTGTTTACCTACTTGTTTTGAGCATATGAGTATATATTACTTGTGCTTGGGTTTTGAGTCCAGCTGGCGTCGGGTTTGGTTGAGTCTTTGGTGGGTCGATACATCGTCTTCACGAATTATGAGATTCGTGATCGCGATGGATCGCCGTGCCGGGTTGCACACACCCCTCCATCGATGGCCACGGTGGGGAAGTAGTTTATCTTAGTTGTAGTAATACACATGACTTTGATAACTATGGAACTCGAGCGGAGATTTGTCTCGGGGACGTCGATATCTACGAGAGGGATATCGAGGGCACATAAGGGTTTTGCACGTGTTTTTGCAGAGAGACACGCTGAGGAATTTTGGTAATGGTATCATATCCCTTATATATATGAATTGTTTCACAAGTGCTTAAGTGAATAACGTGCTTGGTGAATTTGGATATGATATGATGTTTGTTTTGGTTCCTTACATGTTATACTTAATAGATAACATATTGATTAATGTTGTTAAGCATGTATGCTATCACATGATATTATGGGAATGTTGTTTTATGCCAAAGGTATAAATTATTATTGTTAAGACAAAAATGCCTTGACATGGATTTATGATGAGATGTTATACTTGGATTGATAACATATTTATTTAATGTTGAGCATGGATGCCATAACATGATTTATTATAAGGTTATTTCATGACAATAGCATGATATAATTTATGATTGAGCATTATGCCATGAGGAAGTTATGGTTAGTAACTTACTAAGTCATTGTGACTTACTTTTATTTGTTGGTTGTTTCCCTAGATCCGGTCGCATTAGCGGATCCAAGAAATCAGGAGGTTACGTTGGCAAGGAATTCTTTTGGACAAGGTTGCTACTTAGATGTTTATTTTGTTTTTTGTGAGGGAAGATTATGTAAACTTCATGATTGGGTAGCAAACCTTAATGTGTTTAATATTGTAATTGTGTTAGCCTATTCTTTTGGTAGCCGACAAGTAGAAGTCGTGCTATGTATTTTAGTTGTTAAACTTCCATATATTTTCTGGTTGTTAGTACTTATAATTGTTAGTATACTTATTGGTTTGTTGGTGAGAATTGGTGTTTGCTTTTGGTATTGCTAGTTAAATATTATGTTTGTTCTCCGGCATGTTTTTAGTTGTTAGACTAGAGTCTTAGACTTAGTTTAATGTTGGAGTTCCGACCGTAGTTTCGCCGATGACTTGTTTATATTATGCTTATTATTGAATTGCATAACGGGGAGTT
>JABEVN020002555.1:0-21098 GCA_013146195.2 Codonopsis lanceolata
ATATCGGGCATTTTGAACTTTGAGGAAGTATTAGCGATGGTTGCGATGTTATTTGATGGGATTCCTTGTTACGTCTCGGTGGAGGAGAATAATGCTTGACAGATTGCTCCGAGTCGATTGAGGAAGTGTGGGTTGCGGTTAAGTCCACAAGTCGAGCAGCGCCCAGTCTGATGGTTTCTGAGGGTGGTTTTTAGGTATTTGGTGATTATAAAAGATGATGTGATGGATGCGGTTACGGAGTTTTTGAGGTGGGGAGATGCGTCGGGGGATCTCTTCGGCCGGTTGTCATACACTTTAAGGTAGATAAGCTGGCTTGAGTGATCTTAGGCCGATCGGCTGTGTAATTTTTCGGCAAAGATCATTTCTAAGATTTTAGCTACCGGCTAGCCATCTTGCTTCCTAGGATTGTCTCGGAACATCGATCGGCTTTGTTAAGGGGAGAAGTATATGAGAATATTTTACTAGCACATGAGTTAGTTCAACGTGTTGACACTAAAGCGAGGGGAGGTAATGTGGTTTTCAAGGTTGATATGTCAAAGGCCTATGACGCTTGAATGGAATTTTTCGTTTAGTGTGGCTGGCTTGCGCCGCAAGCTTTGGTTTCAGCAAAGATGGAGTTTCGAAGATTGATTGGTAACCTTCTTCGAGAATAAATTTGGTATTCTTTTTAAGATAAATGGGTCTACGTCGGGTTTCTTGAAGGCAAATCGAGGGGTTCGTCCAAGGTGACCCGATTTCCCCAATCTTGTTTATTCTAGCACGGGAAGTTTTGTCCTTCACTTAAACAAGGTCGTCTCTCTCGGTTTGATACAACCTTTAGGCATGGTCGAGGGGAGAGGTGATAACACATCTTTTTGTATGCAGACGACATGTTATTATTTTGCAATGGCTCCAAGCGTTCAGTCGAGGGTCTTAAAACCAGCGGTATGGGATTATGAAATGGCGTCTCGAAGTAAAGTAAAGAAGTGGTTTCTTCAAAGAAAGCATTGTTCTCGGCGCATATATCGCGTCACCGAATGGTGGGTACAACCATAAAAGTTGGCCGTTAACTTATGCAGGGGATGCCGCGTATTTAAGGGCCGTTTCAAGCGAATCTATTTTGAGTGTTTGGAAAGGAAAATTTGGAGTAGAGTTGCGGGATGGCGCAACAAATTTCTGTCCTTTGGAGGAAGAGTCACGCTTATCAAATCGATTTTATGTAGTATCCCAGTCTACGCCATGGCGACCTTGAAGGTTCCACAACTGTTCTTCGTCGTTTAGAACAAAAGATGGCGGATTTTCTATGGAGTTCTAGCGGCGAACAACGCACTCATTGGGTCTCTTAGCGTGTATGTTTGCAGAAGAAGAGAGGGGAGTGCAGGGGCTCGGCCAGATTCAATAGGTTATGGATGCGTTACATGCAAAATTGGCATGGAGGGTTCTAAACAAGCAAGGCTTATGGGCTCGTTTATGTGTTAGTAAATATGGTTTGGACAATTTTCATGGTCCTCGGTATGTCACTCCGTCATGGAAAGCCATCATGACTCAGCTTTCTTTGGTTCAAAATGTTAGTCGGTGGATAATTGGCAAAGGCGGTCCTCGTTTTGGACCAGAATGGTGGTGTGAGCCATTCTAGCTGGCGCTTCTGTGGATAAATCTTTGTCGGTTGCAAATCTGAATGACTCAATTAGGCTGAGTTCATTCCGTTAATCCCTCACGAATATCGTGACATGGTTCGAAATTACTTGTGTAGACACAAAGTCGGATAGGTTGATATACGAGTTCACAACCTCGGGTGAATTTAAGGCTAAAGCTTTTTGGAAATATCACCGCACCACCAGCCCGGCAGTGAGATGGGCTCAGATTATTTGGCAAACGTGGATTCCTTTGAAGGTCAGTTGCCTTTTATGGAAGTTATTCCACAATGCTCTTCCTGTAGATTCAAATATTCAAGCCAGAAATATTCCTTTTGTCTCTGTTGCCGTTCTTTGTGGTACTCAACAGTATTCTCGAACAGTTTACATCTTTTGTGAATCGAAAATGGTGTTAGTATATGGACCAAGTTTCTTTGGATGCTTCAATCTTCCCATGCATTATTCTAATCGGATCATCGTTTCTTTGTTTGGTCATCGGTTTCTAAGATCTCATTTGGGAGCGACAATGTTCAGTTTCTTTGCATATTCTTGCTGGGAGATATGGAAATCTCGCTGTGCTGCCACCTTTGATGGCAAACAAATGGTGGGGGATCAAATAGAGGCTCGGATTCTAGGCGGTGATGCGTGATGTTCTTGCGGTTTTGTGCCTAAGTCTCGATAATAGAATGGGGCGCCTAGTAGCTATCTGATCTCTTCAATTATCGTCGGGAGAGTTCCATGAGGAATGGTAATTGGGTTGAGTGGTCATCCCCGGCAAATGGTTATAAGCTTAACTGACGATAGCTCGGAAGCGAAGGATGGTAGATGTCTTCGGTGGTGGAGTTATTAGGAATTAGAAGCGATTTTATATGTGCTTTCTTAGCGATTATGGTCTTGGTACCAATATGAGGCTTCTGCTCGAGAGAGGGAGAACTTGACTTTGCAAATCCCGCATGTTAGCTTGGTGGTAGTAGAGTCGATTCATCGGCAATTTGTTAATGTTCTTCTTACAGGGGCATCGGGATCCATGGCGGTATGTTTATATGCTTCGGGATTGTCGAAGGCTTTTAGGTGAGTTCATGTTACACATGTCTTCGAGGGAAGCGAGAATAGAGTGGCGGATAGATTGGCGCTTCAACAAGTGAGCATGGGAGTCGGAATAGTTTACTCGGATCTTCGGTCTTTGCCTCACGGATGTTAAGCGGGCTTTAGCTTTTGATTCATATGGGCTGTATAGTTTTAGAAAATAGTTGGCTCTGTCTCATTTGTTTGGTATGTATTTATTTTGAGTCGGCGCCTTTGTCCCCCATGATAAGGGTAAAATTTGGTTGTCCCCCTCATGTTTGTTCTATTTTTTTCCTTTTAATAAAATGCGGGGTGCCGCCTGTTTCCTAAAAATAAAAAAAAATAGGGCCAGCGTAGAAAATTCCTTTATTGAGAAGTTTAAGCATCATGGCCTTCATATTTTCCATGTCCATGGGCCTCCATTTTGGTGGTTGGGGAGTTGGCTTTTGGTATATCTTGGTTGGATTTGGGAAAATTTGGATTATTTCTGGTTGAAGGTTTTGGTAGGGATTTTGGCCGTGGGTTTTTCGATAGTATATGGATTTTGGGCATTATAAGGATTAAGTGGGATATGGGTATTGGGTTGGATAAAGGTCTTGGGTTGATGGATTTTGGACAGTATAAGGATTTTGGCTTGGTTGGTTTTGGGTAATATATGGATTCTGGGTCGGTGGGTTATTGGCGGTTCGGTAGGATCGATGAGGGATCATAGTGGTAACTAATGGGTTGAAGCTGGGTTTGGGGTCCGTATGTGGGCTATTTAGGAGTGGGTTAGTTATAGGAAAAGGGAGGTCATTTGGATTCTGGGTGTTTGGGAGAGGATATGGTGAATAAGGCGGGTAAGGATAGATATTTAGGTAGTAGGGACTTGGTGGAGGATTGGGATTTGGGATAGTGGTAGTATTTGGTGGGTTAGTGTTTGGTGAGGGAGTTGTGTTTGGAGGTACCGAGATGTGGATGCTTCTTGGGGAATAGTAGGGAAGAATTCCTGGATTTTAGACTTTGTACCGGACAGCCATTTGACTCATCATTCTTGCCATTCTTGCACCAACCTACCACTGGGCCACGAACATACTGGAGCCATTCACTAATACTTCACTCTTACGCCATAACTTGCTGGGCCATATGTAACCCACGCCTTTGTCGATCAGCGATACCGATCGATTTACGCATTATTTTCTCGTATCAACCGGCCAGTATTATCTCTGTCTTTCCAAATTCGGGCCAGGGTTCTGAGGAAAATGAGGGTTTTGGAGGTATCGAGAAATTTGGCTGGAGGCATGCTGGCTTAGGCTCTGGAATACAGTGCCTTTTTATTAGTATTTTTATTATTAAATTTTTTTTGTTCCACTGATTGGCCAGGATAAGCACACGCTTTATTTTGACAACCTCGGGACTTTTCTGGAGCGATTGGATTCTTTCTCGAGTATAGGACCAACGTATTCCACACTTTCGACTCCCAGGGCTGGGCGGGGGTCCCGAGGCGAAGGGCCTATACTCTTTCCGAGATCCACCATCAGAAATGGTCTAGGTTGAGCATCGAGAATTATCATCGAGCTCTGTTTATGTTTATATTTGTATTTTATATGTTATTATTTTCTTTTTTGTGCGCACTTATTGTATATATATATATATATATATATATATATATATATATATTTTATTTTTATTTTTTAATTTTTTTTTTGACTTGCGCATTTTTTTTGACATATATATATTTTTATATTTTTTTTTTGACGGTGACCCTGATTCAAAGATGCAAAACCGGTCGGCTTTGTGAAGTGTCTGAAAAAACTATATGCATTCTAACGATGGCTTATGCGAGGGTAGAGGCTGGCCATGGTGTAGGGTAACTTGAGTTCGAATATATCTATATGTGTGCACGTATGTGTGCGGTATCTAGAAAAGCGATAAAGTCTTTATTTATTTTACGGATATATAAGCAGAAAAATAAAAGCAGTTGGCATGTCTTCTTTGTTATATGTGGATTTTCTCGGCTTTTATTTTTTGGCGCAAGCAAACAAGCACACCATTTTAAGAAATAGAAAGAAAAGTGGGGAGACTATCTATCCTATTAATTACAAATTTTGATCCTATGTCCCCAAAATAAAATAGCGAGAATGAATGCGAGATATGTATAAATGTCGAGAATAAAGTGAAAAAAAAATGAAGCGAAGTAAATAATAATATAGGAGGAAGTAAAGCCCCAGCTCTTTTGTTGTCTTTGGAATTTATTGTAACATATATAATATATATATATATTTTTATTCTCGAATTTTTTTTTGATATATATTTTTTTATTTTGAATTTTTTTATACTCTTAAACATGTGCATAGCAGTTATCGGAGCAGCTGGCAAAGATGGAGGATCATATCACAAATATAGCCACGGCGGTATGGAACACTTTATTCAATCGTAGAATTAATATGACAAGCATCTTTGCGGAAACAAATAAAAACAAAAAGTTTTATTTTCTGAGTCTAGCCCTCCATTTTATTTATAATAAAACAACTCCCAGCCAGTCGCCATGCTTGTGAGGTTCCTAGGTGCGACCAGCCCAGCGCCCCTGGATGGATAGGGGCGTGCGTGCGAGATCTTGAGGACACCAACGCTCTCGTTACACCCTCCCTTGTTTAGGGGAGAGGCGAAATCAAAAGTGCGAGAGGAGTCTTTGTCATATTAGCACGTTGGAATGTGCCTCGGTTGCCTTGAGTGGATTTTGTATCCAATATGGGGAGCCGTGGTTTCTCGCATCAAGTTATCCCTTGTTTAGGGGATACCGGGATATAAGAATGCATTATCCTTTCATTCAATTTTCCCTTTTTAGGGGAAGCGGAAAAGTGCAAAAAAGATATTGCGGCGCCTCAGTATGGATTTATTGAAAATAGCCTTATGGCCCATTCAGTTACTATGGGAGCTTTGGGTTTCCGCGTCAAGTTATCCCTTATTTAGGGGATACCGGGATATGGGAATGCATCACCCCTCCATTCCGTATCTCCCTTTTTAGGGAGAACGGGAAAGTGCAAAGAGGGAATGTTGCGAGGCCCAGAATACGAAAGTTTTAGAGTCGCCATCTTTATTTTAAGGCAAATAAAGCAAAACCAAATAAAAGAAAAATAAACCGGAGAAAAAACGGGTTCGGAGGCTAAGTTACGAGTTGGGAAGGTGCTAGGCACCCAACTTCGCCCTTTCGGTCTCGAAAATGGTTTTCGGCGAAGTATGCTTATTGTCATATTTATCTCGCAAATAAATAAGGTATTAAAGAGACATGAAATTTAAACAAATACATTTGTGGCTACATTATTCTGGACTCGCGAGCCATTTCCTTACAATAATTACAAACATATTTAAGAATATTTGGCCATTATAACGGCTCTTTTACAAAATATTTTCTATTCTAATCCGGGCAGCACAACAGCTTATATTGGCTACATTGCGCCGGATTTAAATAACAATTTTAAAAATAAATAAACGACGGAAAAATAAATAAATAAAATAAACGCGCCCTTAAAGGTTTTACCTTTTAGAGTGGCGGTGTGCTCGCTCTGTCCTTCAGGAAGAGGAAGTCTTTTGTTGTTTGTTGTTTTGATTTAGGCAGAATGACTGCTTTATTTATGAGGGTTTGGGCTTATCAACTCGGGCAGAGTGACAGCTTATTTGGGTAGGTTTTGGCATTTTTGATTGGGCGGAACCTAGACTTAGTTTTTTGACTTTTCAGCTCGTTACTCGGGTAGAGTAACGGCTTACTTTGGGATTTTTGGACCGGGTAAGTGAGGTGGATACCTAACAACTAGGCTAGGGATCACTTATAACCTATGAGTTTTTGATTTGGCAGAGTTTGGACGGGGTTTGGAGACTCTAGGGGCTTCCACTCACCTATCTCGCACCTCTCGTACTATTTCTATCGGCAAAGCTTCGCTGCGATTAAAAATCGCTGAGGAAAAATGTGTGTCGAAAATGGGAGCCGGGGCCTTCTATTTATACTGAAGGAGAGGGACACGGCATGAATTTTTGAGTTTGTTTCCCCTGCATCAATGACTTGTACCGCGTGCATCACGGCTTGTACAATTTCTTTTACGAGGCTACGGGAAGGCTTGGTGCCACCATTGAAACCCTTGGTGCGGCACCAAGCAGCCTTTCAACTTCCAATTTTTTGCACTTCCCCCCCTGCAGTTCACTGTTTCGCGCATCCTGTTTTTCCTTTCGCATTTTTGACTCATGCAACTTGACATTTGTTAAGTTTTAACATTTCTTGATATTTTATGTCAGTCGCATACCCGGGGTACGAAATTGGGGTGTCTACAACTGGTTCATTATCATTTTGTATCATGATGCAAAATGGATTAGATAATATTTTATGTATCGCAGTGTAAAATTAATTCATCGTGGTACATAAAAGTTGGGCAGCGCGATACAATTTGGATTAGACAATTAAAATTTTTGTATTGCGGTGCAAAAATCAAATTTTGTAATTTAAATTGATTCATCGTTGTGCCAAAACTGATGCACCGTGATGCATGTCCGTAGCGCGCCTCAAGCTTATTATGAGTATTGTAGTCATTTTGCCTCTAAAAGTGTCCTTTTTCAGTTGAAAAAAAAAGGGACTGGAACGATTGAAAATTTTGAAAAGTGGACTGACCCGCAATTTTTTCTACATTTTTCCAGAGTATCATTTTGGCTTTGCCTTCAAAAATAAAAGGGCAAAATTCGGGTCGGTCCACATTCTAAAATTTCTAATCGCTAAAGTACCTTCTCTTTTTTCTAACAAAAAAAGTCACTTTTAGACGCGAAAAAATTGTGATACCCTTAATGAGCTAGAAGAGCGCTACGACTAATTACGACAAGTTAATATATCAAGGTGCAAAGTTTCACACATCAATTAATGTTACATATTATTGCACCGCGATTCCCTTTTTTGGTATATCGCGGTGCAAAGTTCCCTTATTCAAATAATCTTACTTATTATTGCACCGCAATTCCCTTTTTTGGTATATCGCGTCGCAATGTTTCCTTTTTCAAATAATCTTACATATTTTTGTACCGCATTTTCCTTTTTGATATATCGCGTTGAACATATTTATATACCGTAGTACATATGTTGTTTTTTTGTGATTTAGAACATCAAGAGCCAGCATGACAAATTAAAGAAAGCAAACTACCAAACACATATATCAAGAGCCAGAATTAAAGACACAACCATTCTTCTTCCTTTTTTCGTCATTAAATATCTACTGTCATTTTTTCCTTCTTTATTCATAACTATCCTTATTTCTTCCTTATTCATTTCAAAACTATGCTTTTAGATCCAAAGCTTTGGCACTACATTCAACTGATGTTTCAAAAATGGTCTAAAATACAACAAATTATGCTTCGTCACAATTTTAATTTGTGTATCAGAATTAATGAACTTGAAGAAGGTTGGATTGTCTTTTAGCTTCTAATTCATTTGACGTCCCTTCATACGATTTATTTCCAATTCCAGTCGTTTATCATCAAGTTCCTTGTCGTGAACCAAAAGACAACTTGATGAAGGAAAGACTGTCTTTTGGTTCACGACAAGGAACTTGATGATAAACAACAGCTGAAATTTGAGATAAATCATATGAATGGAGATATTTATGTTTTGAAACCCAACGAGAGACATATTTGAAGAAGAAGAAGATTTTGTAATAGATATGTATTGTTTTGTAATAGACATTTTGTTTCTTGAGATAATTTATTCTCTGTATTCAGTTGAAATTGGAAATAAAGAGAGTTGTTGTTTCTTGCAACGCGATTCATTTTTTTTTAATGTAGCAATTCAAAAATTTTAATAAAGGAAATGAAAATTTCATCAAAAATTGTTGCACATCGGTTGACAAATATATTTGCACCGCGATATATTTGCACTTTATATTGTACATTATATTGTAATTTTTTTCTATATCGTGGTTCGTATTTCATTTTTGTGGTTAAGAATATTCAAACGTAGCAGCACGTATATCAAGTGTAGAGGTGGATATTTGTGTTCCTTTTCTTTTCATCTTCCTAAAACAACTCTCACTTTGTTCGTCCTTAAATATATGCTGTCTTTCGTTTCTTCTTTATTCATAACTATCATTCCTTCATTTATTTTTTCTATCTTCCTTTTGTCCTTTCTTCCTTCACATTCTCTTTAAATACAACTTTGGTTCTACTTTTAGCTAATATGAATCTTGATATGTATAAATATTGTCCTAGATCTAGGAAAAGTATTGTAAGACCCTGTAACTTTGCATGTTTGACCTTCTTGCATGGAAGACTCCTTGTGTGAGTCTTCATGTGCTTGGGTTGATTGGAATATAGTCAATTCCCTAGAGTTGTTGGAGTTACAATGAGTAACTTGGCGTTGTTGGAAATTCGACTCGGTAGAGCGTTATCTTACTTAGTTCTTGTTTACGACCTTTGAGAGATTCTAGGTCTTCGTGTACGTGCTTAGATGCATTGGAGTTTATTATAATCATGTTTAGAAAGTTTACATGTGGTCACGAAGTTCAAAGTTTAGTCATCGTCGTAAGTTTGATTTTTGCGATTTGCGTATCGTTGACGTATCGCCTTTCGTTTTTTCGTTGCACTTAATTTTGGTGTAACCTTGGGTATGTCTTTGGGATCCTTCATTAGGATTCTAACATGTTTTAAAACAAGTATGTATGTTTGTTCGTTCGTTGTTCCGATCGATGGGTGGTCCTGTGTACTTTCGTCTGTTGTACAGTAGTTACGGACCGATTTTTGGTACACGACTTAATTGTTTTGATCGAGGAACCCTCAAGAAAAGTTTTGTTTGGTTTGGGGATTTTAAGGCTTTTACTTTGGACACTTACAAAGTGCCAGGATAAGAAATCACATCATTTCGTCGGAAGTTGGAGCGATGCGGTCACGGCTACTGTAGCAAATACGAGGCAGCCTCTTATTCTTATGATTTTTTAGCGTGAAATCCCTCCCTTGCCCTTAATGATCCGGGCCTTGCACCTTGTGGACGGGATTTTGGAGTATTTGAGTCCCCAAACCCTCCTCCATTGATATTCTATCTCATTTTCTTCATCTTCTTCCCCAAATAGAGAGAGAAACACCATTAGTGGGTGTTCTTGGTGTTGTGTGTGTTTTGAAGATTCCCGTTGATCCAACCATCGGATTTTAGATTGGAGACCACTGTTGGAAAGCTCTTGGCATGTAGATTGTTTCCCCTATATCCATTTCCAGTTTTGATAGGTTTGTCATTTTCGATTTTTGGTAAGTTACTTCATCTTTTCTTTCTCTCTCTAGCTTAATATCATGCTAAGATGTTAGAGAATGGGTTTTCATACTTGGGATGGAATACCCACCATTACATGATGAGTTTATGATGATTTATATGTTGGGAACATATGAGTTTGAAAGTATATGTGTTTGATTATGTTTGTTGGGCATTTATGCCTTGTAGAACATGCTTAATGGGGTATAAGAACCTAAATGTAGGTTAAATCACGAAATTGGTTTGTGACCTAACTTTTGAAGTTTAGTAAATTGACACAATTGATCCAACTAGAGTTTAAATGGGTTTACTTGTGTTTATGTTTGTAGAACATGTTTAATGGGTTTAGGAACCCAAATGTTGGTTTAATCACGAAATGAGTTTATGACCTAACTTTTGAAAATTAGTAATTCAACTCAATGAAGTCAAATAGAGTTTTAATGAGTTTATGTGAGTCTTAGGATGAAATCCTACGACGTTTGGAGATCGTTGAATCTCATTTGAGAAATCCCAATGATATGACTTTTTGGGAGATTTTGGTTTGGGTGATATTTGATGATTTATGACTGCATTATAAGTCCCTAAGAATGTATTAGTAAAGTTTAAAAAACTTATACGGCTCTCTACAATAGTTAGAATGCAAACTATTGGGAGTGATAGATTTTGGGAAGTCATTGTTAGTGTACAATAATGCATCGACTTGTTAGGGAATCTAAGATATGATTCTTGTATGATTGATGGTGAATTGGGAATATGATTTGATGAACAATCTTATGTGATGGTTAAGAGTGTACTCTTAGGCGCTCAATGATTAAAGACTATTTAGAAAGTTTTAGGTTATGATTACAATAGTAATGATGTTATACTTGAGATACTTGGGATTTATGATGGTTGATATATGAGTATCAATTAAGTGATGATATTATGGACTTTATGGTTTAAGTCAATAATGACCTAAGGGAAAAAATATAGAGTTACAACTCAATGGAGTCGACTAGAGATTGATAATACACTAAATAAAGTAGTGTGGGAATCCTAAGACGCTAGAGACACAGATAGTCTTGTTTGTGAAGACCTGAATACTTTCTTTGTGTGTGTCCAATGTGACACCTAAACCTTAAAGTTTATTGTTATGATGATAGGTTGGTGCTTAAGTAACTTAGTATGCCATATGAGTGAGATACTTGGTGTTTGGTTATGTTGATGGCTAAGTATGTGGCCTCCTGATATGAGGGGTTGTGGGCTAATATAATAGTCTACCCTTGCTTGTGAATTAAAGATCTTGGAAGACCTATATGTGATTGTTGGACTAGATAGAGAGTCCCGATTTGATTATGTGTGGGGGTTAAATATGTAACCTTGTGACTTGGGTGGTTATGGACTAACATAGTAGCCTACATTTGCTTGCGAGTTGGGGATCTTTAAGGACCTCAATATATGATTGTTGGACTAGATAGAGAGTCTCGATATAGTTTTGTTGGAAGGTTAAGTATATAGTCTAAAGTTGTGAATGTTTATAGACCAACCTAGTAGTCTTTACTTGTTTGCGAATTAAGGATTTTGTATAGGACCTTGATTTAATGTTATTATAATTAGATTGAATATGTAGTCTTATAATGTGAATGAGAATTAGACTAAATATGTAGTCTTATAATAAGAATGTGAGTTAAACTAAATATTTAGTCTTATTATGTGAATGTGAATTAGACTAAATATGTAGTCTTATTATGTGGATAAGAATTAGACTAATTAATATTCTATGAAAGTGTGTGATTTGGGGATCATTTGTACCCTAATGTTTGGATACTTGCACTAAATATGTGGTCATGTGGTATTTGGGAATACTTGTAAATATGTCCATGTATGATTATGTGATTCAAGACTAAATATGTAGTTTTGGGATGTATTGTTCATTACCTTCAAATATGTGTTTGGTAATCTGTTAAGGTAGAATCATATATCTACTTTGCATTGCATTGGAAGTCCAACTGTGATTTGGTTGGGTCGATGATAGGACGATACATCGCCTTCATGAATGCCAAAGTTCGTGATCGCTATGGGCCACCGTATCGAAAACAGTTTACACACACCCCTCCACTATTTGGCCGTAGTGGGGATGTAGTCGACATTGTTGTAACAATCTGTATGACCCGGGTAAGCTATAGAACTCGAGTGGGACTTGGGGACGTCGATACCACGAGATGGGTATCGAGGGCACATGTGACTCGAGTGGGACTCGAGGGCACGATTTGTTTTATATGTGTATTGTAGGAGCAACACGACGGATGCGGATCAGAGAAGCACACCCTGATTCATATGGTTTGTTGTGAGCACTTATGTGAACATCACTGTGCTACGTGGGCATTGTGGTATTTTGGTTATGTACCTATTATTATATAGTACTTGTTTATGAGATTTATCATGATTAAAAGATTATCATGATTATTTATAACTGAATATATATTATCATGCTATATTGTTATTTGTAGTAACTTGTTGGGTCATTATGACTCACTTCGTGCTTTTATTTCTTTAGTGTGCAATGTGCAGTGTGCAGTGTGATCGTTAGCTCGCGTTGAGGTCGAATGGTTCGCAGTCATAGTCGATGCTTCTTCCGAGACATAGCTTGTGGAATTTCATTGTCATTATTGTTTTTATTACTATTATTAGTATTAATTATTAATTCCAGTGAGGACGATTGTATATGTAAAGTAATCGAAACTTTGCCTTGGGTGGAATTATGTTTGGGTTCCGGCACGTAATGTCGCCGATGACTTGAGGTTATATATTTCAGTTTTGTTTAACAGGTGGTTTGTTGTGCGTGTGCAATGTTGCAACACGTGGTTCGAATTTTTAGATCGAGAGATTTACCATCTCCTTGGTTATGTTAGCTCGGAGCTTGATAACTCTGGCCCCTTTTCTTATATTTCGCTTTCGCAGTTTGTCATTCTTGTTGTTTTGTATCGCCGTTATGGCCTTACTTCATTGTTAGAGCTCGTGTAGCTCGAATGTTTGACTAGTGGCATTGTGCTTAGTAGGTACTTGTCCATTGTTTAGTGGTTTTGCGACACAACCTCGGGATTCCGTGTTGAAATTCGGGTCGGGTCGTCACAATTATGTTTGGTAGCAATCTTAACTTGTGCATCAGAATTAAAACATTTGTCAAGTACTTCCATAACAAAACTTGCATCCCCTTCATCCTTCATCTTTTATGATCTTGATGAAAAAACTATCTTTTAGCTTCCAATCTATTTCAGTTCTGATTTTGGTTTACTAGAGAACCAACGGTTGGAATTAGCTGTGAGTCTAGACAGACAGATTTAAAAAAGAAGATTGGTTTGTACTAATAGATATGTATAGACAATTGTTGTTTGTGGTACTTTATTCTTTACATTGGTTTGTAATTCACTTGGTATTTGGCAATAATTTTTTTCACTTAATTTTACATATTTTTATTTATTGCGGTGCATATTTCATTTTATACGAGAGATAGCTACATCGTAGTTCAAAGTTTATAATAAAAGGAAATGAAAAATCCATAAAAAAATAGTTGCGCAGTGGTTCATAAATGTATTAATTAATAAATATTGATCCACGCAATTCTCTTTTTAATACATCGCGGTTCAAAGTGTATGATAAAGGAAATGAAAAATTCATCAAACAAAGTTGCATCGCGGTTCACAAATATATTCACCACGATTCAAAAAATATAAAATATGTTCGAGTGTCAGCGTTAAAGATAAATGCATAAATGAAGCAAAACCTACTAGCACTTAAGTCAAGAACCAACATTAAAGAAAAATGCATAAATGATGCAAAACCTACTAGCAGGTAAGTCAAGAACCAATATTAAAGAAACGTGCATAAATGAGACAAAACACACCAATACGTATTTCTATAACCAACATTATAGAAAGGTATAACATGGAAGTTTGTGGTCCTTTTCTTTTCTTCTTCCTAAAACAACTCTCCCTCTTTTTCGTCCTTAAATAGCTTCTGTCATCTCATTCCTTCGTTTGATCATTCCTTCTTCCTTATTTCGTTGTTTTAGTTATTGATCACGCAAAATGTGTGGTGATCTTGTCTTGACGTCCACGTGTGAGCGAGGATGATGTGGCAGCTTCTTGTTCGTCCAGCGGTTAACCTGCACAATATAAACAATAAACACCGTTAAGGTGTCGGGTTGGTCTCGAATATAACCCTCCGCATGAATCGATTTCGGTAGAGTTTTGGTAATAAATAAGCCGTGATAATTGTTTGATAGGAAGCTGTGATAAGAGAGTTATAATATCGCTGAAATTACTTACCTTGCCCTGCATGGGGGTTCTCATATTTATATCTGAAGTTAAGGGCGACGTGGCGTGGCGCCCAAGAATCGGGGGAGCACAAAGCGATCGTTATTAAATGCGTTGAGGGCATTCGTCGGGGAATGAGTGAACTGCGTGCGGTGTCGAGGGTTGGTATTGGCGTGCAGCGGTTTTCTAGGGCCTAGGGAAATGGTTTGTCGGGGCGGATGATTGGTCTGATGTCGAGATCGAGCGGTCTTTATGACGAACGCTTTCATTTAGTTACCGAGTATGAGGATAATGAAGAATGATTTGGTGGCGGGGCCGAGGGTGCCCGCGTATTTTTAGGACGCCAGGGCTCGGCTCGCGTGTCGAGGGTTATAATGCCGAGGCCGTGTTTATCCGATAGCACGCTCTCGCTTCCCTTGGCCGGTGGCCTTTTAAGGTGGGACCCTCCTTTGTGCCGAGGGTAAGGCCGAGGTAAATCCCTTGGTTCAATCCTTTCTGGCCCCCTACTTTTTGGCCACTCGGCCGAGAGGGCGAAAAGTAATACCGTACATCGATGGTAGGAGGTCGGCGTCATGCTTTCGGCCGAGGAGATTATGGTGGATACCGTGATCTATAAGGAGACGACCGTGGGCCCTCTTAATTCGGAGAGTTCTGGGTCCTGCTCGATTTCTTCGTTAGACTCGGATGGTGAGGGCCCCTTCGTTGAGTCAGTCTTTGGGAAGTCTCCTCGCGGTGGTCCCATGTATAGGCAGTGCGAGGATAGATGGGCGGCGGTTACTCCTCGGCAAGCGAGGTTTCTCCTTGCGAGTTACGGGGTGAAGGTTAGCCCGCACTGGAAGTTCGGCGACGAAGTTTTTTCTGCCCCGGACTATCCATCAGATGCCCCTATGAGAGTGTTTTCGTGCCGAGTTCGTATTGGCTTAAGTCTGATTGCTCAATTTTTTACCAGGGAGCGAGTCTTGCACTTTCGGCAGATTGAAAGAAGTTTGCGGCAACGACAGCTCGATAGGATGGCTAGTGGAGCTGAGGCATCTGTTTCAGGAAGAGATGGGGATGAAGGCGAGAGAGTGTCTCGTGCTTTGAGGCCTTTCGAGAATAAGATAGGTTTGGCAGATGTGGAGGCTTGGTCGCGGATGTACGGTTCTGATTTTTTCCGAGGTTCTGTTCCAGATTCGAGGTTTGGGGTTTCCGAGCTGCGGAGCCTTCGTAGTCATGTTGCTTTTTATTCCAGCCTCTTCGAATTCTCAGGGCTGCGTTTGCCTCTCGATCCGTTTATTTGCGAAGTTTCTTACTCGACGAGCTCCGCTGACCTCTCGCCCAATCCGACCCGATCATTGGTGAGCTTTTGCCGTCTGCACCGAGCGAAGGGATTCGAGCCTTCACCGGACCTCTTTTGTTACTACTATAAGGTCAGCGTTTCCATGAACCGACTGACCGTTCTTAGGCATCCTCGAGGGTTCCCCCTTTTGGCCAGCTTTGGGAACAAGGACCATAAGTGGTCCGACAAGGTTCTGCTTGTGGAATCGAGTCGCGGGTGGAATTTCGAGATTCCTGAAGGGAAACCCCACGGTCTGTTGAGGACGAAGACTTTGAATGATGCCGACGAAGCTACGAGGCTTGCTATCGAGGCTCCCTTGCTCGACGATGAAGGGGTGCAGGTTCGGTCCTACAATTGGAAGGCCATTGTGGAGAACGAGGGCCTCCTATCAAGGTTTTGGGTTTCGGCAGTTGAGGTTGAAGGAGTGGAGAGGGCGTATTCTGGTTTCGAATACGTGAGTCGAGAGGGCTGGGCCCTGCATCAGGGTTGGACATTTGGCTCGGCGTGTCCGAGATGTGAGGGTATAGATGGGCTCGAGTGCCCAACATCAGGTTAATTTTGTTTATTCCTGTTTGTTTGTTTCCTTCGGTTTTTTGCTAAATTCGTCTTTTTTGAGTACTGATGCGACCTTCCTATTTTTTGTAGAGATGGCTGTCTCTCGAGATGCTGTTTTGGCCAAACTGAAGGCCGAGGAGGAGCGAAGAAATGCCGAGCTTAGAGCTTCGGCGGCTAAGGATGGTATAGAGCAGCTGCCTACCGTTTGTTTTGGAGGATCCTACCAAGATGGCCCCTACTGCTCCGTCTTCGGCGGCTCCTCCTACTAAGGCAAAGGGTAAGCAGCCTGCGGGCGACGCTCCGAGGGCCAAGAGGCAGAAGGTTCAAGTTCCGCCCCCTCCCGCTAATGTCGTTACCGAGGCGACTTCTGTCCCATCTCCCCCCCGGCAGGCGACGCGGTGTCTGATAGCGAGCATGTTGTCAACCACGTCGTCAAGGTGATAAACAACTTCCCTGCCGACTTTGCAGGCTACGGGCAAAGACTATTCGGCGAGGGGGTGCCGGCCGCGGCTTTGAAGACGATGAGGCCCGCCCAGCCATTTCAACTGCAAGATCTTTGCGGGCTAGCTTTGAGCGAGGTAAACTAATTTCATTATTTCTATTTCTCGCATCTTTGTTCCTTTTACTTGTGTTGCTTATGTTGGTTTGGCTTCTACAGCTCGGGGTCGGTATCGCTGCATATCATGACAAGCTGAGCAAGGCTGCCGAGTCCGTGCGAGGACTGGAGAGGGCTCTGACAAGCGCGAAGGGGGAGATTTCTTCTGGTGCTGAGAAAGTGAAGTCCTTGGAAGGGGATTTACTATTGAAGACTGAAGAGGTCTCTCAACTTTCTGCCGAGAAGACGGCTTGGCTGGCGCGGGAGCAGATGCTGAAGGACAAGGCTAGCGAGCGGGAGCGCAGGGTGAGCGAGCTCGAGGCCAAGCTTAAGGGAGTGGTGGATGAGGTTGATAACTTGAAGGCCGAGCTTTCAGCCAAATAAGCCTAGCGAGGAGCAAGTTTTGGCGAGATATCGGAGCTCGCTTGCTTATGAGGTAGAGGCTCTGGACTATATGGAGACGGGCCGAGTTCAGGCCTTCCGAGCGGTGGCGGCGATGGGTGTGCTTGTCGAGGTGGTGGAGATGGCGAACCTTGCCTCTTTTGGCCCGGAATGCCGAGGAGTCTCCTCGTTGATACCGTTCGATGATGCTGAGCTTGGCCAGATAAAAGATGCCGATGCCGGGGTTCAAGCTCCTGAGTGGCTGCCCCCTCCCGCCGAGGCGAACAACCTTTTTGCCCTGCTGGCTCAGAAAAATGCCTATATAAAAGAGAGCTATCGTGGCTTTGCGGTGCCGAGCTACCCTCAACAGGCACACTATGTGGGCGATCAGTTGATGGCCGAGTTAGAAGGCCAGAAAACGAGCAGGGAGGAGCTTTCAAAAAGTCAATATATTTCCGAGCAAGCGGCGGCTCGCGAGGAGGAGGAGGCTGGTGAGACAGGAGGGGGTTTAGCCTAGGATTTTTATCATCTTTTTAATGACAATAGTTTCAAACAATGGTTATATGTAATCTTTTATCCTTGGTGTAAATTGTAAGTATGTTTTTGTTGTCAGTTTAGTTTTTGCAAATATTTTCTTCTGTATGGTGCAAGTGTTTTCTGCCTATATATATAAGTGTTTTCGTGTTTTGGCGAGATAATGCGATCTCGTTTTGGCGAGGCAATGCGGCCTCGTTTTTAGCGAGATAATGCGATCTCGCTTTGGCGAGGCAATGCGATCTCGCTTTTAGCGAGATAATGCGATCTCGCTTTGGCGAGGCAACGCGCCTCGCTTTTAGCGAGATAATGCGATCTCGCTTTGGCGAGGCAACGCGACTCGCTTTTGGCGACGATCTCGCTTTTAGCGAGATAATGCGATCTCGCTTTTGGCGAGGCAACGCGACGATCTTTTTGGCGAGGCAATGCGAGGCACGCGACCTCGCTTTTGGCGAGATAATGCGATCTCGCTTTTGGCGAGGCAATGCGACCTCGCTTTTGGCGAGATAATGCGATCTCGTGTTGGCGAGGCAATGCGACCTCGTTTTTGGCGAGATAATGCGATCTCGAATACATGGTTTGAACAAGTTTTTTCGCTTGAAAATTTCCCTTTCATATATATAAGAAGATTACAGATCACTGATAATATTTTTTCAAGTGGTCTGAATGCCAAGGGTTTTTCAGAGGAGTTCCGTCTGGTTTCGCGAGCCTGTAGGTTCCTCGCCGAATGCCGCCGCTGATTTTATACGGTCCTTCCCAATTGGGAGAAAGCTTGTTTCTTCCCGGCTTGTTGCCTGTCACCTCGACTTTTCTTAGCACCATATCGCCGACCGAGAACGTGCGAGGATTCACCCTTTTGTCATGATGGGCCTTGGCGAGCTTTTTGTAGTTGATTGCCTTCATCCGGGTTTCGAGCCTTCTTTCTTCAAGGTAGTCAAGGTCCAGAGTCCTTGATTCTGTGTTCGCCTCTTCATTGAAATGGATGACTCTTGCAGTGGGGAGAGCCATTTCGACCGGGGCCATGGCCTCGGTTCCATATGTCAAAGAGAAAGGCGTTTCCTCGGTTGAACCTCGGCGAGACGTTCGGATTGCCCATAAGACGGCCGGAAGCTCCTCGAGCCAAGCACCTTTTTTGTCATCTAACCTTCTTTTCAAGGCATGAAGTATTTGCTTGTTTCCGGCCTCCGCTTGGCCATTCCCTTGGGGGTGTGCTACCGAGGACTTCCAATGTCGAATTCCTCTTTCCTCGCAGCTGGCCGTGAATCTGTTCGAAAACTGTGTGCCGTGGTCTGATACAATGGCTCTCGGCAATCCGTATCTGCAGAGGACATTGTCTCGAATGAAGTCGATGGCCCTTTGTTCGGTGATGCTTGCTAAGGGTTTGGCCTCGATCCATTTCGTGAAGTAGTCCACCGCCACTATCACAAATTTGTTCTTTCCTTTGGCGAGGGGGAATGGTCCGATTAGGTCCAGTCCCCACATTTCGAAAGGCCATGCTGCGATTACCGGTGTTTGAGGTGCCGAAGGTAATCTTGGGATATTAGCGAACCTTTGACACTTGTCGCATTTTCTGGCGTATGCCTCGGCATCCTTTCTCAACGTCGGCCAATAGTATCCGTGAAAAATGACCCTATCGGCCAAAGTTCGAGCCCCTGGATGGCTACCACACACCCCTCCATGTACCTCGGCAAGTAATCCTTGTGTGGTTTCTGGTCGAACACACCTTAAGAGAGGCTTCGTGAAGGATCGCCTGTATAGTACATCCCCAATTAAAGCGATCCGCCGACCTTCTTGCCATCGCCCATCCTTGCTCTCCGTCACTGGGTAGTATCCCCTGGCCGATGTACTTTTTGATGTCATCGATCCAACACTCCGTCGCCTGTTCTAGCATCAATACTTTCTCTTTATCAATGGATCGGTATCCGTGATTTCGATCCATGTTTCTGGGGGGAGCTCGCCGAGTTCACTTGTGGCCATTTTTGAGAGGTAGTCTGCCCTCGTGTTTTCCTCCCTTCCTATTTGTTCCAACTCCCAGTATTCAAATTGGGCGAGGACACTCACCGGCTAGTGTCTGGTATTTGTCGAGGGTTGGATGGTTTACCCCATATTCTCGAATCGCTTCACGACGAGCCGAGTCGCCAAGATCAAGATTTGAGTAGCCCCTATCTCGGCGGCCGCTCAACGCCGGCTATCAAGGCTTCAGACTGGCGACGTTGTTCGACGCTGCTGAAATTCGCCAAGGCCTTATCGATTCGCTCCATCCGTGTAATGAGGAGAATGCCCGCCTGCTTCCATTTTTGCCGGACGATCCATCTACTTAACAATGTCCGTGGCCGAGGTGGTCGCTTGCGAGGACACTCTTGCCCGGGCACTTGCTCGCCAGGAAGGTCCTTGATCCGCGCATCGCTTTCTCCTTCTCGCCGAGGCGAAGGAGGCTTCGCAATGAAATCACCCAAGATTTGAGCTCGATGGTTTTTCTTGAAGGTAAACAATTGCATACTCCGTCAACTCAATGGCCCACTTCATCATTCTTCCAAAGAACATCGCCCGTAGTATTCTTCGCAGAGGTAAGTCAAGATAAACCCCGATTTCGGGCTTTGAAATACGGCTTCGCCGCCATATCATTAGCGAGAATCACCTTCTCGATGTGCATGTACCTCGCTTCAACTTCATGATGTGATACATAGTAGATGGTTTCAAGTCCTCCTTCCTCTCGCAACAAAGACCGATGCTATGGTCAGATCCGCTTACCGAGAGATAGACAAAGAGTCTTTCTCCGGCTGGGGCGCCTTAGCAGGGTAGGTCGCCGAGGTATTTTTGAGCTCGCAAACGCGAGGTCGCATTCTTTGTCCCATGTGAATTTTCTCGCCCTCTTAGGATTTTGAAGAAGGGAGGCTTTTTTCACCGATTTTGAGATGAACCTTCCCAAGGCTACTATTCTTCCATTCACCGTTGAACTTGCTTGATGCATATTGGGACCTTCATCTCTCAAGTGCTTTTATTTTCTGATTTGCCTCGATGCCGCCCATTCACCATGTACCCCAAAACTTTCCCGGCCCGAAGGCACACTTCATGGATTGAGCTTCATTTTGTTCTTTCCGAGGTTTGTGGTTTCTCCGAGGTCGCCTATGTGGCCTCGCTTCCTTCGCTTTAATCACCATATCATCTATGTAGGCCTCCACATTCCTCCCCAACCGATTGCCGAAGACTTTGTTCACCATTCGCCGGTAGGTGGCCCCCGCTTTTTAGGCCGAACGGCATCATATTGTAGCAGAGAGCGCCCGCCGCCTCTAAGGTCAGATTCCCTTGGTCCTCTTTCCACATCCTCGATCCGTGGTACCCCCGAGTAGGCGTCCACGGCTTGAATTTTGTATCCCGAGATAGAATCGACCAGCTTGATCTATCCCTCTAGTGGGTACCACCCTTCTGCACGCTCATTCAAAGTTGGTGGAAGTCCACGCATTATCCTCCATTTCCTTCCGTTGTTTTTCTT
>JABEVN020002556.1:0-21081 GCA_013146195.2 Codonopsis lanceolata
TATTGTTAGTCTTTTTCATCCAAAGGCCAGAATTGAAAATACCTCCATGATGGAGAGAAGCTCTGTATTCCCACAACATTGAAATCCATGCAAGTAAAAATTGAACATGGTTTTGATAGTCTCTGCTCACAATTGATATATTGAAGTATCTGGTCACAATTTATATATTGACCTGTTTTGTTTAACACTTTTGAAAAATGATAATATCTTAAACATCTTGCCAAAAAATCTAGAACCAAACCAATTTGAACCAAGCAGGAAATCTGGCCTGGAATAATTGAAATGATTCATGATTTCATCCTTTCTGTCAGATTGTGTAGACACATATTCCACTGCTTCATGCTCAACTTTGTACCCACCAAATAAAAGAAAAGGCAAAAGACATAATTTCGTCAAGTAAGGGCCAACTTCATAAATGAATATTGATACCATGGTCAACATTAGTCTTGACAAACCTTCCTGGAAAATACAAAATACAATACTCCAAATGGGGAAATGAATATAAAAAAAGTTCTAACCTGGTATGGTCGTTACTGATTGGTGTTCATCCAGTGAGCTCCACTGATTGGCGTATACTCGCTAAAAACTGACCCATCAGAATGACCTAAAGGCGAGATTGGGTCAGTATAAGCTTCCCATTCTGTCTCATGGATGTTCTGAGAAGAACTGTCAGCAAATTCACTCGGGATAACAGAACCATTTGAAATCTGATGGCATGAATCACTTTTTGACATTTTCAGACTTCGTGATTCATAGAGCATAGCTTCTAATAGGCCACTGTTCCAGGGTGAAAGACATTCTGACTTTGTGTGCTCAATCGGATGGGACTGGATCTAAGTATCAACGGACTCAAGGGAAGGCAACAGGGAAGAAGTTGTGCCCCAGCTACCCACTTGATTGTCTGAATATTGGAGTGACGAGAGCTCTAGTTTCATCGCCCAAGAGATGGACTCTGAAGAAGAAGAGTTGCCGTTTGAAAGAACATGGCTGCTAGGAAACAAAGATGAGGATGATGGGAGATTAGACCTATTGAGTATGACGATAAGAAGAAAAGAAGTCGTAGGATTCAACAATCTTGTCTGAATCATCATCTTGATATTGATCAAATGAGGAAAGAACATCATTAAGACCAACACCACAACCAGGAAACAAGGACTCTGATCTCTTGATACGCTTGGGAGGAGGATGTGTCATTGGGAATAAAAAGTTACTACTACATGAAGAACCAAGACCTTGTGCAAGCAAGCCATTCCCTGGAATATCAAACAAGTTACTTCCAGACATATCAAGAACAACCGGTGGATATAAGTCTTGATTTAGTTCCAAATTCTTAAACTCCACAGTTGGAATCTCTAAGTTATTAGTTGCCAAGATTTCAGCATGAGTTGTATCCCCAGTTAGAAATGTAACCATGCTTTGACTTTGTTGATTCTCATTAAAGGCTTGCAAAAAGCTATCAGGAGGGTAAATTGGTAACCCCAAACGATGCCTTCTTTTGATCATAGTGTTCCAAAAGTTCTTTATCTCATTATCTGTTCGTCCAGGTAACTGCAAGGAAAGAAAATGAAAATATATCTCAGTAATCTATAATAGTCCAATAGACCAAGAAAGCAAAAGAAGTAACAAGCTTTTTGTTGGCTACATAATGTGATGTGTAAAAAGGATAGTAAAGCCTTGGATGCTCTAAGGTTCAAGGAACTTCCATCACTAAGTTTATCGAACTGCTTGCTAAATTTTCCTTGAGGCGGCAATTAATTATGGTGACATGGCTTTTCCTTACACTATCCTTTAAATCCCTATTAGACGAGGTACTTCGGCCATGCCCAAGATCCCTACGCTTCTCTCTCTCTCTCACACACACACAATATGGAAAAACAAATAATAATAGGCCAAACTTTTCAAATTGTCAATAAACTAGGTGCGTCGCAATTGATTCACTCAAGAATCTAGTTTTTGCAATTGGATTATCCAACTTTATTTCAAGTGGCAACGTTCTACTATCTTAACGTCTCTTTGAATAGATAAAAATAATATTTCCAGTCATGTGGGAACATCAGTAGCTATTTGAAATTCCAATTCCCTAAATGGCTAAAATCATGTCCCCCCTCACTGCCTCCAAGTACCCCCCCTCAATAATTAGCCAACCCCGCACCAAGCACCTCTTTCTCTGCCTTCTTTGAACTGATTGCCACCAGCACCCCCATCTATGCACCACAAACATTGAAATCATGAACCCGAGAATCCACACTCCAATTGATACAAATAGTTGTATGGTTTTTATAATTTTTTGGGAATGAAAAGATAGAATCGTCCGATTTCAAAATTGAATACTATACTTTGATAATAAAAGGAATCGATTCGATTTCAATTTTCGGTTATTGTGAAACCATCTCCCGAAAATTAAAATACATGTAAACCCAAAAAACTCATTCGCTCACTCACCGCCTCGCTCAATCTGCACCATATTGAGCTTTCTTGAGAACGAATAGACAAACATATATCTACGTTAGAAATTATCTTTTTAATGTTTGGTTGATAGTTAAATTGCAGCTAAATCGAAATTTTAGGGTAACCTGTGAGCAACCAAATGTACCGAGGATTTATAGTTACTCATATATTTGTTATAAGAGTGAATCATCCTTGAACCACATAGTGCATAGTGCTTCTCGCCGAGGATAAGTTTGTCAGTGCAGCTGACAAGTTGCTACAAAACTAAAATTGATGAAGGGGACTTGTATAGTTTCGCATATATAAAGGAGTGTCAGAACACATGTCTTGATAAAATGAAAATTAATAATCATATCAACCATGGAAAGATTAATTAGCTAAAAGAAATAAATCATAGAACAATTAACCATCTTAAGCGAACTTGGTGGCTCTGCTCATCCAATCAAGAACCAAAGTAATAGAAATCCATACTTGAATCTATTAGCACAACCGAACATTTTCTCGTATTTCAATGAGTAAGAACAGTCCCAAAAGCAAACCCCGAAATCCAAAATGAAGCGAAAATTTTGTTTCAAAAATTCAGACTTTTATACACTTGACGAAATTTCTCAGTAGATCCGAATATATTAACGGATCTAACGAACACACGTAAATTAGATCGCACACAAACCCTAAATATTTGAATCTGATGTCGAACAATAAATTGAATCAAATCAGCATTCGACAAAAAATGGAGATGGGAAACAAGAAATGAAGATGGAGAACCAAGAACCTCTTGCTCGGACAGAGGCTTGCACTCGCATAAGTCGAGATATTTGTTCATCAACGTTCCATGGGCGCTGAAACCGGATCGAAGCTCATTCTTGTAGGCCTTTTTACGTATTAACCGAGAGATGGAGGGATAATCGAAAGATTTCTAGATTTTTGAATGTGAAACTTTGGATAATTTGGTGAGAGGCGGGGACCGAGTGAGGAAGAGTGGAGGGAGGAGAGCGGTGGTTGAGAAACCAATGGGGGTGGTAATAAGAAAACCCTCTTCTTTCTTCGATCAACCACAAACAAAACTTTTTCTTTTCTTTTTTTAGGATAATAACCCAAATCTGTTGCAAAATTGTTGCAATTTGAGCGCCTTTCTTCCCTCCTTTTTTTTTCTGCAAAATGAACGCGCGCTCATATGGGTTTCCCGGTTACAAACATTGCACAATTTTCACATTGCAACTAAATTTCATTTTGTTGCAATATTCTGTTGCAATTGCCCTTCTTTCTTGTAGTGTATCGTGTGAGAGAGCTAGAAGCAATTGGACAGAAGTTCTAGGCTCAAGAAAGTGTGTGTACTTGTTTAGGGTTTATGGAGGGGTATTTATATGCCCCCTGCATGATTGAAACCGTCTAAGATTCACTGCCTTAGTTACGTTGTAGGATTAGGAGAGAGTCCCTTGATTTTAGGCGTGATACGCGGCTGGCCGCGTGATTGTAGGAGCAGATATGGTAAGTGTCCGGCTCGGATAAGGAAACCCTTGGGTTGCCTTGGAGAGCAAGCTACTGGGGTTCCTTGCTCGATATCGGACTAGGCGAGCAAGGCTTTGCCCGACCGTCTGAGACATCTGTAAATAACAAGTGTGTTTCTCGGGCATGGCCCCACGGTTCGAGGCAAGGCCTATGCCCGACTGTGCTTAGGCTGGTCCCCGATTCCCCGGTGCCCGCCTGTCCGGGCTGGGCTGGTGGGTCTCATGCTAAATGAGCTCGTGACCGGCACGTGGTGGCTGCTCGTGCCTGGCTCGTGACCAAGTTTGGGCCGAGCACATCAGCGGCCCCTAGCTCCCTGTCTAGCGAGTATTCATGCTCGGGAGCGGGGAGCACCTATGTCTGGTAGTGTTGTGCTCGCTCCGGGCTTCAACACTTGTGAATTTTTTAAAAGTTTGTGGCTGGCCTAAAGGCAGGCTGTAAAAGATTCTTGATCCTGGCTGGGGACATCTGAAGCGTACCCTGGAAGCTTGCTAACGCGAGAGTAGCAAAGCGAGTCTGGTAGTTGGCGCGTGAGCCGCCAAGAAGATGATGGGGCTGGTAGTGGCGTGTCCTTCGGTGCAGGGCATTTAATATTCGTGCGGATCGAGGTCATACGCCATCCCTTCCAGCGCCGTTTCGCCACCTTTTCCCCCCAAAACTCCTTCCTTCCTCACCTATTAAAAGCCAAGCCTTCTTCCTTTCCAACCTTTTACGCCCTTGAAGCTTTCAGAGAAAGAGACATTGCGTTCCTGCTGCCAATTCCTTACAGGATTCACGGATTCCAGCCGAAATTGTTACTGCCATTTGCCAGAAGCTCATTCCAGGGAAGGAAAACAAACTCTAACTGACAGTAAGTTCTCTCATTCTTTTCTGATTTGATTTCTTTGCCTTTTGAGTTTCTGGGTTTCATCTTTATCTTCAAACTTTTCTGGGTAGATTCTATGGGGTTGGACCAGTCCATAGGCAGAGATCGAGGAAAAATCACCCAGAGTGTCTTGCTCGCTAGGCGGGCAGGGCCCCTAGACGTACCTAGACTTAGGGTTTTTCCTTTTTACTTGCTCTATGCCCCGGGCAAAATCTGAGTTTGATCTTTCCTCGATCTCCTTGCAGATGTTTGACAGAGAGGCATTTAGCTACGGCGGGCAGAATGACCCCTTGAGTAGCGACAAGTACTCCCTCCCTGGATTATGTAGTGGATGAGGGAGACGAGTCCGTGGCCGGAGAGACTGTCAGGGGGCGGGCTCCTATGCCAGTCATTACACTCACGGACTCCTCCAATGGACAGGGCTCCTTTGACGGAGAAGCAGACCAAGGCCGTGTGGCCGGTGGAGGGCAGGGCCCAACGCAATTGCCCGAAGAGAGAGCTGGTGATGGAGAGCTGCCCGAAGTTGCCCGAACAATAGTGGCCAACGCGACCCCTAACTCGGTGGAGGAAAGCTTTGATAACATTCCCCTGGCCCAGAGAAGAAGAAGATCTGCCCTCGCCCAGAACGAGGCTACCACCTCTGACCCTGTGCCTAACTGGATGTGCGAGGCTGACGAAACTCTCTATGCCGCACACTAGGCTTCATTAGACACCCCCGCCAAACTTACCACATGGTTTTCTTCGCTAGGGGTAGACCCTCAAGCTTACCGAGTTGAGAAGGCTATTTTAGTGGACGGAGAGTATCCACGTGAGCAGGATGGAAAGCTGCTCTTTTTCGCCGACTTTTTCGGGTAGGACTGTGCCTACACCTAGACCCTTTCTTCCTACGATTCCTCAAGGAATTCAGACCCTTGCTCGGGGATCTTATGCTGAATACAATTCGGGACCTGATGATGTATACCGTGGCATGCCGGCTGCAACGGATAGAGCCAACTTTGAAGATCTTCCGACACTTATTTATTATATGTGTTGACGCCTTTGGCCGGGTCGGTCTCCGGTCAAACTCCAGCTTCTTAAGGATCCTGTCTAAGGTCCCAGGAAAGGTTGAGGCCTGGGACAAAAGAGCCGTCTTAATAGTGTCTCGGACAGGCTGGCCAATAATGCCTATGAGTTAGGTCTGTATAAACGTACCGAAGCTTCCTCGTGGTAGCTTTACTATGGGTGACTCTGGTCGCCTGGACACTATGGGTGACTCTGGTTGAGTGTTTGGGGTCATTTGGGGTTGAATTCTAAGCCCTATTTGCTCTGGAAGGCTTGTGGTCGCAAGGTGGAATGACCTTACCCCCGCAAGGTCAACAGAAAAGAAGACATTTGGAAGCCATGGAGCATGCGCTCGCATGGGTTGAGGACCATGCGACCGCATGGTCCCCCGACTCAGCAATGCCCTATTTTGTGATTTTGAAGGTTTTACCCATTTCACCCTTACTAAAACCTATCCTAAACCCTCCCTAACATTCCTAATTAGTCCTAATTGAGTCCTAAAGTGCTGGGTTAGTTTTATTGAACATCATTAGCCTAAACTAAGTTTCAATCAACCCTAAACATTCACTAAGTGTACCAATGCAATGTCTATTCTACCCTCTCTAACTGTAGGTGTTATAACCATAAACCGCCAACCGTTCTCAGCCATTTCCTCCTTCATTTCTTTCCCCCAATTCGTGAGTTAGAGAGAGGTAGTCCATGGGAGATTTGAAACTCTAGCCCTTCTCTCTTCGATCCATGAAGATCCAACCGTCGGATTGCCTTCAAACTTCGGATTCTTGAAGCCCTCGACTAGTAGAACAACTTCACCGATCGGATTTTCATTCTTTGGAGTTTTCATTCAAACTAGGCAAGTTACCTTTTTTTTTATTTTGGTTCATTGGCCCTAAGGAAAACAATCTATGTGCTATTTGTGGGCAATGAACACTTGGTATGCTATGTATGCCCATTTTGGGGATTTTTGGAAGTATGAACTTGTTAATAGCATGAATAAGATGATTTGAATGATATTGTGTGTTGTAAGAAATGGGTTATGATTTATGTTGAGTTTTTATGGATTTTAGGGCTTGAGGATCAAGCCCGAATTATTGGGGAAATTGTTGTAAATTGAAGTGGGTGTTAATGTTAAAATTGATGAAATGTGTAAAGAATTAAAGATAGTATCAAGACTCAATGGAGTCAATATAAGTTCAATAAGGTGTTAATGAACTTGGGTTGAAATCCTACGACGTTTGGATTTCGTTTGATTATGATTGTGAGGACCCGAATACCTCAATTTGTGTTCAACTATGACATTGATGTGTTAGAGACTTTGATGATGAACATTAGGTGACGCTTTACCTAATTAGAAAGTCGTATTAAAGAGCTACTAGAAACTCGAGATTTGAATAGTCGGTTGCGACTCTTGGAAATGTATTTAGAGTGTGCTCGTTAGAGCACAGAGCATTAGAGACCAACCTATGGTCTCGAGTACCATTTAGTAATGATTATTGATTGAATTCTCTCTAGGGAATTTGGTCGCGTGTGCATGAAAACACTTACGGGATTTGGACTACGAGGTAGTCTTGTCATTCATGAGAATGGTCTTGAGGATGTCGATTATATACAATGGTTAGGACTATGGTTGAGTCCGTTATGCTTTTATGTATAGACTAAATACTAAGTCTTGATTTATGGTTGTTCTTAGACTAAAATAATAATCTTTGGTTTAATCTTGAATAGAGGACTATAGTAGACCTCACATTGTGATTTATCGAGCTTATATGTTATTCTTGATTGGGTGATGACTTGAGGATTATGAGTACCTCAATATGTGGTTCTTGGACTAAACTTACAAGTTCGTTGAACATGTTTAGTGTGTACAATTATGTGCATTGTTTATCGGGTTTTGTAGAGCATTATGACCTACTTGATTTGATGAGTCCGCTCGTGTCGGACTTGGTCTTTATTTGTTTATTCAAGTAAATATCTACTTAAGCATCTTGATTTGAGTCCTGCTGGTGTGTTGGTCGTTGTGTTGGCAATGGGACGATTCATAGCCTTGGAAACAATCGCTATGAATCGCCGCATTGGGTCATTTCTCCTCACTATTTGGCCAATAGTGGGATGTGGTCTCGTGTTAGCGCCATCTAGCCTGATATCGAGCTCCCATTTCTCATCCTAGGTTGGATGAAGGTAACGAAGTACTCATTAAAGAAAACTGATGAGTTGTGATCATTTAATGATTGAACCCATAATATGATCAATTGAGGGTTGGACCCATGGTTTGAATATTGAGGGTTGGGCCCAGATTCTGGTTTTACATGTTTACTTATGAGCATTTATGTGAAAAACAATATGCTATGTGGTTTATGTGAGACTATGTGCCTTGATATCTAAGTATATGTTTATTGTTGGTATCCTAGTATGATGCCATGATTCTTATATATACTTGTGCATTATGCCATGCCATGACATGCTATGCCATATAGTTGCATTTAGTAACTTACTGAGTCATTATGACTCACCCTGTGTGTTTGTTTTCCTTAGTGTGTGCAGCCATCCCGTTAGTATAAGTGGCGACTTCAGATAGTGATTTCTAGCAGGTGGTCTTCCGGGCAATAAGCTTGGAGTTATTATTATTGTTGTTATTTATTTATTTGTGAGACACGAATGTAAAGTTATGTAGACTTTACTTGGGTATATTATATTAGTATTCTATTATTGTGTTGTTTGGGAGCCGACTAGTATGGTCGAGGTATTGTATCTTTTAGAAGTTATTCATGTTGTCATTCCGAGCAAGTTTTAGCTCGCTTGTTCTAGTATTATTGTTGTTGTCTCCGACAACTTTAGTTGAGAGACATTGGTTAGTTGTTAGTATTTAAGCTCTTAATCTTTTAGTTGATTTGTCCCTCCGGCATGTTGTAGCCGTTGAGTGGTTGTTTATCAGGTTGGTATCTTGATGGTTCGCCGACCTTTGGTTGCCGATGGTTTGTTTCCCGTGCGCAATGTTGCGTCACGCGCGTCGTAGAATTGTCGAGAGATAGTTGTCTCTCAGCCTTGCGTTCTTTGGTTTAGGATTAAAGGCTTGGGTTCCACTTATGATTTGCTTCCGCAGATTTTGGTTTTTATCGTTTCATTTTGCCGTTATGGCTTTACGTTCTGGTTTTGAGCTTGTTGGCTCAACTTTTGACTCGCACCATTATGCCTAGCAGGTGTTTGTCCGTCTCTTAGCTTGTCTTGACGGCACAACCTTGAGATTTCGCATTGGAGTCCGGGTCGGGTCGTTACACTTGGTATCAGAGTTATAGGTTAGCTATTTCGCCAGGATAGGTTCCTTGGCCTAGTTTGGGTTGGGTTTATTGTTGAGATTTTTAACGTTGATTGTTTTGTGTAGGCGTATAATGTTGGGAACTTGGCGTGGGGCTGGTTCTAGTAGACCTCGTCCGGGTATAGCTCGTGGCAACGAGAGAGGGGAAAATGTTAATGATCTGCGTGTGACTCCTTAACAAATGTTTGGATTGGAAGACGATTCTACCGTTCTTGTGAGGTTCTTGAAGTTAAAGCCTGAGAGCTTCGACGAAGAGCCCGATGCTTCAAAAGAAGAACTTTGGTTAGAAAGCATGGAGAAGATCTTTGCAGTTATGGGTTGTACGTCAGAAGAGATGGTGACCCTAGCAGTGTTTAAGTTGAGTGGTGCAGTTGACCATTGGTGGCATGTGTTACGAGATAGTTGGAGACACCGTGGAGTGCCTCAAGTGTAGGAAAACTTCACAACGAAGTTTATGTCCCAGTTTATTCCGACAGTAGTTAGGGAAAGAAGAGAGATGTAATTCTTTGCGTTAGAGCAAGGAGATATGACTGTGGCTCAGTATTCAGGGAAGTTCACAGAGTTGGCTCGTTATTGTGGTTACTTAGTACCGGATGAGGCAAGGAAGACCCAGCGGTTTGTGAAGGGCCTAAGGATGAAATATCGTAGGCAGCTTGTCCGTTACAGCTTACGGATTACCGAGGTGATGTGGATCGTGCATATGCGATGGAGTTGGACATCGAGGAGTATGCTCAAAAGAGAACCTCAAGGACTATTAGGAGCAATGATGGTAATAGAGGGCAGTCAGCACCTCAGACAGTTAGTCAAGGAAATGTACGCTTTGGTAGTCAGAGTGATGTTTCGACCTCTAGTCGGAGACGACGAGGTGGTGAGTTGATTTGTAATTTTTGTATGAGGACAGAACACACTGAGAATAGATGTTGGGGTAAGGTAGGAAAGTGCTTTGATTGTGGCGGTGATCATATAAAGATTGCCCAAGGATGAGAGTTAATCGATCTGGGAATACTAGTCAACAATCCAGTGGCTCCAAGAGAGATGGTGATGGTCGGCCTAGAGTTTGAGGTCGTGTGTACGTGGCAGTTGGCCATTGCGGAGTTTTGAAACCTATCCGAAATAGGAAGGTATATTCTCGTATATATATATATATATATATATATATATATATATATATATATATATATATATATATATATATATATATATATATATTATACTGTTGCTACTATTATCGTTATTATGAGTACGTGTTTTCATCGGTAGCTCATGTGCGTTCATACATACATTACATGGTGTATTGTGTATTATTAGTTAATTGTTTGGTCAGGGATAATACCCCAATGTGAGATCGGTATGTGATATTGTTTGTTTTGTGAATTGCCGGTAGGTAATCACACATTGTGTGTGGGTTCTTGCGTAGTCTATATATAAAGGACTATACTGTATATAAAGAGTATTGGTGATGGATTTATGTTATGACGATAAGTAATGAATGGTGTTATGGAGTTACGGTTTCGTAGTCCTATATTAAGGGCCATAGTATGAATATATGTATATATATGAATCGTGAATTATATGATGATACTTATTGGTTTGGTATGATGCTTGTATATTCTATAGAGATATGTTTAATGTGATGAATAGTAAAATACCATATTATGGTTAGTGGTTGTTATGCGAGTAGGATATACACTCGACTTGTGAGAAGCTTAAATGTTGCGATTTAGAAGTTAATCGCGGTTGCACGGGAGAGTTTGACGCTTCACTGTGGGTATTGAGACGTTAACGTTGTGTTAGGATGCTTAGAATATGTGTTGGTTGTAGACATGGTCTAGAGCTTAAGAAAGGATAGTCTTGCAACTACAAGAAAACAGGGCAACTGAAACGGAAATTTGAAACCGAATTGAAATCAGTTTCAATATAAAAAGTATTCAAGGGAAATTGACGTGCACAATTAATTTTGCAACTCATATTGCAATGGAAAACTATTTTGTTGCATCATGTTTCCGGGGAAAAGTTGGAGGGAAGAATGCCGCCTAATTTTGCAATGGCTTTTGAAACAGATGAACTTCTGTTTCAATTTTCTGTTTCAATTTCCGTTATATTTTGCAACCGAATTGAAATCAGTTTCAATATAAAAAGTACTCTGGGGAAATTGACGTGCACAATTAATTTTGCAACTCATATTGCAATGGAAAATTATTTTGTCGCATCTTGTTTAGGGGAAAAGTTGGAGGGAAAGAATGCCACCTAATTTTGCAATGGTTTTGAAATGATGAGCTTCGCTTCAATTTTCCGTTTCAAGTTCGTTGCATTTATTAATATAAGATTTTTATATTTTGAAACTAAAAAAATTGACATTATATTTTGGACGAAAAATTGGAGGGAAGAAACCCGCCAAATTTTGCAAGGGATTTTGAAACAGATAAAACATTGGTTTCAAATTCCTCATTCAATTTCAGTTGCAATTAATCGTATATGAATTTTATTTTATTAAATTGAAAAAACTAATAAAAAACGACGCAGTATATTTAACCAAAACTTACTTCACGACCTAGCCTAACCTAATCAGAGACACGAAGGTATTTATATGCCCGTCATCCTCTCTTCTCGCCATCGCCTATCGCTCTCACCTCTTCTCGCTCTCGCTCTCTCCCTCGCCTTACTCTAAATTTCCCTCTGCCGTCTTCTTCCAATGAGACTGTGGTGCCGGCTTCTCCTCCGAACGCCAAAAACCATCTCATCTCATTCCTCTCCGTCGAATTAAACAAGGTATGCAATATGAACTCCCAAGTCCCATCGATCATGTATGAAATTGCATGTTGAAATTGTTGCAATTGTTGCACTGTAACGAATCAAATTGAAGGGTTTCATTCTTTCCCTTTACATCATTTAAGTCAAACCAATTTTAACATATATATATGAATCATTTATCTGTACGTATGAATGTATTGTAACAACTACTTCCAACAAGGGGCAAATTGTGTACTAAAACAAACCAAATTTAAGGGTTTTGTCATTTTTTCTGTAATTTGTTCAACTCTCTTAGAGTCAAACCAATTTTAACATAGATATATATAAATCATTAGTGTGTGCAAATGAATGTATGCAATTAAAATATGTAAGAGCTTCCAATCTAAAGCAATTAGATAACCATAGTAAAAGAAGTACCTAACGGCAAAAGCAGAGATTTTTGCTTTTCCCCTAAAGCTTCTTAGGTGTCCATTAACACGAACATACGTTCCATCCCTATCAAATTAGAACAAATCAATAAGAAACCAATCAAACAAGACCAGAATTTTCAACGACCACAACTAATCATTTGAATTACCAACAAATTACTCAATATTGCCCACTTCCAACTTGTCATATGAAATTACCCAGTTCTCGGCTAGCATTGCTGGGATAGGCATTGCTCTTCTTTTCTCTGTTGTCTGTAAAGTAGCTAGTGGTAGGGTGCCCTTTTGTGTCTCGAAAGTGTTGAATACTGGATTGGGGATCGATCAAATGTGCAAGCTGCCAAAACATTTTGCGACAGTTCTCCATTTCTGTTACGAAATCGAGTTTGATCTTTTGCTGGTACATGTGCAAGAACATGCATTCCATCCATCACTCCGATGCAACCTTGAAATATGGATAAAATCTATTACTCTCAAGTATTTCTGGTGGTGTTGAGAGAGGTGGTGGCTGGAGAAATTCGCGTGACAGCGACTTAACCGCTTTAACACATTATTGAAATGCCGGCTTATTGTCTCACCCGAATGCCAAGCGCTCTTGAATTACCCTATTACGTTCATTATGGCCAACAATATTCAAGAAAATAGCCAATTGTTCCTTTGTCATAACACCGGGTGTGTCACGTACCAGCTCTCTTAGCCGAAGAATGTCTGCCAACTTGTGAAAGACATGTTTATCCATCCTAAGCATTTCCCGAAACAAATCATCATGACCATTTAGTACTTCACTCATAAATCCAGATTCTGAGGGTGATATACTAGGACGAGGAGGCTGCTTTGTAATACTATTATAATAGTAGTAACCACGCAACAACCGCCCATCTCATCCAATTCTAAGTCAAAATCGTCCATTCTGCCTTGATGTATCTCGTAGAAGTAAAATTTGAACACAAAAGTCGAGACATGTGTAACCAATAGCACTAACTCAATAAAATAGTCGATCGGCTGGTGAGATAATTCCAAGCACATCTTATATAATAGCTGCTCAACTCAGAACAAGTAACAAGAACTAACAAGAAGCCCAAAACCAATTTAAGAAGTTCATCAAAACTTTAAGAGCCCCAAGTCAATAAGTCAATCTATACAAGATGGAAGTTATTCTACTTTTGTAAGGACTCCCAAAGGTGGGAACTTTAGAGACTCGTTAAAGTTCCTCGACTACTTGAGCCGAGGCAAAGACTAAATTTTCCCTGCACCACGCCAATCTTCTTTCACTCTTAAGAGATATGAATGTCTCTCGGGCATTGGGATTTTCAAATAAATCCAAAGCAAAGTAGAGGTGTTGGTCTACGCCAACACTTTTATGCACCTGCTTATAGAAAATCTCTCCTCATTCTTCATAATTGCTGCTGCCCGCATCTTTGATGCAATTGCTATCTCTAGCATAGCATCAACTATAGCATCACTGCCGCTTTTACGACTTCGCTTGGACTGAACTCGGGGCGGCAGACCGACGTTATTTTTTGTCCAGCTACCATTGATTCCATCCTCTCCTCGGCCGAAGAAACATCTTCGTCAATGAAGGCGGATCCACGCACATGCTTGAAGTCCCGAGCCGTTAAGTATCAATTAATCTCTTAACCTAAACCCCTGAGCCTGAGCCTGAGCCCTGAGGGGTGGAACTGGCAGGCCCAGTGACCTGGGCTTCAGAATGCGTAAGGTTAGTAATATGCAATATATCAAATATTAGAAAAACGAATAAATCAAAATCATATGCAATATATTAAATATTAGAAAAGTGAATAAATCCGAATTTAAACAAAATTTAAGATCCGGGATTCGAAAGGGAAGAAACTTAAGATACATGCTTCTCCGCATTCTCGCCTTAACTTCACTTTTGAAACCTTTTGCCTAAGCTCATCAATTAATGTTTCCATATCCCATATCGCGTAGAATACAACATGTTTTGTTGTTCTTAACCACTTAACCAGCCTAAAGAAGCCCTTGCTTGTTGCACTTGAAGTTCTAATTCTCTCGATGCTTTTCTAGTATGCTAACCTTCTGTGTGCTACTATCATTACTATTTTTAAGAAAACTCAACTCTTCAGTTAATTCCATGTTCGTGTTTGTTACCTATGTTATGTGTATCTTTGATTTAGAAGGATCTATTTCAATGTTGATTTTGTTATTGTAGCGGGACTGTGGGAGGGTCTCCTTTACTGGTGCGTTTAATTTCTTAGTAGCTTGTTTATCATTTCTTTCCCCGTATGTGTTGTTGCTTTGCATGAACAGTGGCGCTTCATCATTAGTCGAAGCTCGCTATTAAGCTCGCTATACTCATACTTTCAAATATACTGCTGTTCGTTTTTTTCAAGTTCATGCCTTGACATCAACTCTTGTCACGGTTGTCGTGTGAATCTGGAATAGTAGTTTATTTTTTATTTTTTAAATAATACTAAGAAGCATTTATGCCAACATGTTTTCATGACAAGGCATGACTCAAAGAGTCAACACGGTATTCTTATAAAACTTCCATGAGGGGCACGTTATAAGTAACATGATATTTATATAGTAACTTCCATATATATATATATATATATATATATATATATATATATATATATCTGACAACTATGTTTCTTTCCAATATACTATCTTAATTTCATCTCCCTATCTGAGAATGTGCTTACATCTTTGAAAAGCAATTATAATAGAAAAGTAAGTGAGAGAAAGTGAGTTTTGTTAAGTTTTATGAACCTAAAATCCCGGATGTGCCATGTGATGTGATCACTGACCAGTTATTTCCAAAATCGAAAGTGCAAAAGTCATACTTTCCCCTCAGTTGATAGGAGTTTGACTGAATCAGTGCAACTCATACCATCCAATTCTTCTTGAGTTCCATACTTCCATAGCCAATTCACTCTCATTGATACTCGACCAAATTTTGTGGATATTAGTATGTTGTAATTGGAATGTAAATAATGGGACAGGAAAATTCTTGGCTGGCTTGTGATAAGTCTTGTTGATAAATTTTTTTTAAAAAAACCTAATGATAGCTTATAAAATTACTCCCCTTTCTAAAAAAAAATGTTGCAGCCACGAAGGAAAGCCATCTCTCCCTGCTGTCAAAATTTCCATAATTCCGGTAGTGTGGATTAAGCTTCCCATATAAACAATTTCTTCACCTGTCAAGTTGATTCGCAAAAAGAAAAACAAATTTCTCTCAAAAATAGAATCAATGTTCCTCTCTTGTATAAGCAGTAAGCTGATTAAAACAATTATTTCCTGAATGTGCATCTGTGTGTATTTTGGGGGGGGGGGTAGGGTTGGGTTTTTATTTTATTTTTTTGGGTGGTGGTTTTGTGAGTGCCTTGGTAGGGTAGGGTTGGGGGGAATGATGTGAAACTGTCACATGAGCATGCTAGTAAAATTAATGAGACAAAGATACGTAGAGAGAGCATTTGAAGTATTAGGAACTACCATTGAAATTCAACCAACTTAAGATTATCTCTTCTCTTGGACATCTAAAGTGTTGATATATCAATTTTGAGCAGTTAGATATTGATAGATTAACGAGTACGTTGTGCACAAAACAATAATCTACATAGTTGTTCAAGTATAAAGTTATCAGATATTGGCAGAGTAACAAGTATATCATAGACATGACCATATTAGGGCAGAAGGATCACAACAGGGTCAACTTTAGTTCTCCACTTGTCACTTCGAACATCCCTCATTCTCGTTTTGTCAAACAAACAACATCCACTATGTGCTAGCAAATTTAGTAAAATGAAAGAAAAAGGTGAACCCTTAAAGAAATTCCAAATATGTATATTGATGTAGCGGACGGTACGTAATTAAAAGTAACCAATAATCATCAGTAGTGAGGTCTTCTAAGAAAAAAAAATCTCACATTTCTCTTCTTTTTCGTTTCCTTTCCTTCAACAAAAGAAACAACTTCATTCTCTATAGTTTTTCCTATATCCATCTCTAGCTCTTACACGGTATTGATGAAACAGTTTCCAGATTGCGTTTTAATTCTATAATTAAAAATGCAGAAAGGAATGTCTAACGATCGGAGTTGGATGTATCATCGGCTTGGGTATTAGACATGAGTTCATAGAGGGGGTACGACAATTTGTTGGTTTTACGCTTGATCATCCTGAATGTATGTCCGAAGACAAAATACGGTGTCCTTGTTGCATTTGTATGAATAGAAAATTTCAAACTCAAGAGAGGCTTAAAACACACTTGTATAAAACAGGATTCAAGCCTCATTACACAATCTGGGTTTCACAAGGAGAGAATCCTTCAATCTTTAGACAACAATCAACATCAAGTCAACAACCTATGCCTCCAAACAATGAGTCGGTCCTTGTTGAAGAGCAATCAAATCCTTATATTGATATGGTTATGGATATGGCAGGCACTAGTTTTGATTGGGAGGAGCAATTACCAAATGCAGACGCACAAAAGTTTTTCGACCTTCTTGAAGCAGGGCGTGAGAAATTATACGAGGGATGTAAAACTTACACGAAGTAAGCCGCTCACGCTCTTCAACTCCTAACTCATAAGTCGAGGCCAACATGAGTGAGAATGCCTTTGATAATTTCATGTCCACTTTTGGTCGAATGTTACCGAAGGTGCAAATATTCCCAAAACATTCTATGAGGCTAAGAAGATTGTTTCTAAGCTCGGGCTTAGTTTACAAAAAAGATAGATGCATGTCCTAATGATTGTATGTTGTACTACAAGTCAACTCGAGGTTTAACAGAATGTTCAGAATGTGGCCACCCGCGGTATAAACCAACGAGAAGGGGTAGTACGAAGCTGATAGATTGTTTTATTTATCTATTTCCTTGCAAGTGTACAAGACTATTATAGAATAGACTCGGAAGCAAGGGTCGAACCCACAGAGACAAGTGATCACGAACAGTGCGAATATAGATAGCAAATTATTAACCTAAGGGGGGTTTTTATGTTTAATTCTACTCTAATCTACTAGTTATAGATGCTTAACTAATTAGACAGTAATAACAGATATGAAGATCTTATGGTGAGTGGAAATCTAGGATTCTGGGTTTCACTTATATCTCCTTTATGTTCAATTCATAAAAATGTCATTCAATGTCTTGAGTTCGTTCACTAAAAATAGATATGGTCTGTTGAACAATTGGTTCAGCCTCCATCCCCGCAAAATTCACCCATTCCATATCCTAAGCACGGGAGAACTATCAATCTAGTCGTCACCTAGATTTATGATCTATCTGTCACCTAGATCATGTAAGAACCCGTCCTAACTTATCACTCTCGTGCTTCGATAGGTCCAATTTATTGTGTTGGTGAGCCGTTGTACGACATATGCACTCTGGTCATGCAGCTTATCCGCACCTTTAAGCCTTTATTATTTGCAATTACATTCATTTGTTCAAAGCAAAATAATATAGGGGTTGATAAACAACACAATCAACAAGAATTGAATAAACATATATATATGAATCAAAACATAAATTCGATACAAGTTACCTCCCACCTCCTAGATTAGGATGATTTAGTTCATCATAGACGATGAACAAAAGATGATGAGATGATGGAGATGATTTGATCTTCAATACTTGAAATTACAAAACCTAACTATGTTATACAATCTAAAACTACCTAAAATCTATGTAAAGAGAGCTTCCAAATGTGGCCGTCCTCCTTATGCTTAGGCTCGGATCCGACTTCTATATATACTCTGAGTTGTGATTGATCGAATGATCGTGTGAAAATCCGAAAATTGAGCATTCTCGCCACCTTGCGGTCGCGGTGTCGGATACTCTTGGTCCGCAAGGTCTTCGCAAGTGGGTGGCTTTTTGATTCTTTGATAGCCGACTTTCGGGGCCTATACGCCTACCTTGCGGTCGCAGTCGAGGCACCTTGCGTCCGCAAGGTGTCCAGACAGCAGTTGTGCCTTTGTTTTTCTTCAATTTTTCTTTTGCCCTTTCTTGTAATTTGCACTTTAAAACCCGGAGTGAGTTTCGTATTTTCACAATAATCCCGAAACTTACAAAACTCACCGAAAACATATATTAGTACTCAAAAGACTCGTGAAATAGCATAATTTAAGTCATAGAAGTATATAAAATCGACGTAAAATACATCGATCAAATACCCCCAAACTTGAACTTTGCTCGTCCACGAGTAAACAAATAAACTTATAAATACAAAAGCATATAAATAACAAAAATTAAAATCTTTTTGTGAGGGTGACACTATTTACACTCCTCTATAAACCCACAAACTCAAGGAGACTCTTTCGAGTGACTCGACTATGATAAATACAAAAACGTATAAAAACTAAAAACTAAAATACAACTACAAATAAAACATAATTAAAACATAAAATCTTTTGGTTTCATCCTCAAGTTATAAGTGTATGGCATGCATGTAATCTCGCTGGTGCTCACCACATATATGCAAGCTTAGTCATATAAAACCAACTAGTCTTTTCTTAATACCGCTACTACTTTTAATTTCTCCGTGTGTGTGATCACCAGCTTAAAGAATATCTTAACTAAAACAGTTTTATTGAGCTAAACACCACATTCATATGAAAATCACAGTTTAATAGAAAATCATGCATTAAGAAGTATGAGATCTACCATCCAAACCCGTCACATGCATGCACAGAAGGTCCCAAGGATTCAAAAGATTTATACATCCATCCCATGCACTTCTATGTATGTATACAATGCTCTCCTATCCCAATGACTTGTAATAGCTAAGATTATGCTAACACGTGAGCTTTAAGGTGAATAATAATGATTATGAAGTGTGTGATCAATTTCATGTTACTCACTTGACAAGAAAAACAACATAAGCATTGGCAAGAAGATCATTAGGACTTTATAAGCTTGTAATGTAAGGCCAAGGTGTGGGGGATGAAGGAAAGGAATTGGAATTCAAAGTGAGAGAGTAAGACTACCCTTTATCCCTCATACTTCCAAGAAAAGGAAGTTTTCCTATTTAGGCTAGGACTCAAAGACCACAAGTGGAGGGGTGCTTTGTGTTACTTTTCACTTTTCTTTTTTCCCCCAAACTTGTTTTGGGCAATATATTCTTCTAAAAATATCATCATTCTAATCAAGATGATTTTTCTAACATATTTTCTCTTGAAAGCTATGCTTCCATTTGAATCTTTGTTTACACTCTTCTTCTTCCGTTTCATTTTTCGTCGACACATGATTTTTATTTTTTTTTTTTAATTTTACGATTTAATTTGAAAGAAGAAGTCTTCCAAAAATAGCCTAACCGAAAAGAAGTGGTCCTCCTAAAATCAATTTCCCACCCAATCCTACTCTCTCAAAGGTAGGCTAAAAGTGTATAGGCTTTAGGTTAAGTTAATGTGGGTAATAGAAACGATGGCGAATGGGTTTAAATAGTGTGCTTAGCACACTCCATTCTTTTTCATTAGGCTCAAAGGGGACACTAGGGATATATTTAGTATAGGTCGTGGAATATTTAGGCTCTAACGATCCAAAGATGGCCTAAATCATTTCTTAATGCCAAATGCTCACATAGTATTTAAAGCAAGTAAGACAACACAAAATATCATATCAACTATGGGAATTGGGTTGAGTGTTTAGCATCACTGAATTTTACATAAGCATTTGCTAAGACAGATGGTAGGGACAATTGAGACTAACATGCACACCGAAAGTGTTTGAAAGTGTGCTTGATATAAATGAGAAAAACCAAGGATCTAACTAACATGCAATTGACCCTAAGTTACAATTTAATGCAACAATCATTCGAATGGCTATGCATCATATTCTTGTGCATATCTTGTTGAAGTGAAATCTGGTGTTATAAACTTTATAAAACTATTCTAATCAATCCATAGTTATGACCGGTGTGAGTGCATGAAGAATTTGGAGAAAAGTAAAAGTTTCGCAAAATTAAGTAAATTCTGTGGGGATCTACGGACTAACTATATGCGTTCATTGCACTAATCTCCTCTTGACTACGACTAGCATTACCACACCTAAACTCGAGGATGAATATTTTGAATTAAAATTTTTTTTATATATATTTTTTAAGAAATTGGGAAATTGGAGGTGATGACGATGACACATTGATGATGGGTCCCCATAAGAGGAACCCACGAGTATCCAAAATAAGTGTATTCCCGTTAAGGCAACACCTCCGAAAAATCGAAAAAATAAAAACATGAAAAATATGTGAAGAGTTAAATGGTCATCAAAGAGAAATTTTCTTTACACCCTAACGACATAGCCCAACCCATTCCTCGTTAGGAAGGACCCCTAAGACTTAAAGTTTTAAATCCCCCCAAACTTAAGTTCTATTTTGTCCTCAAATAGAGGAACATATGAGAGGATTGATGGGTACAAATATCAAAGGATATAGCGGTCCACCTAACGAACGAGATCGACTTGGGCCTCGACTCAAGGTGAGTCAAGGAGATAACGAATGAGACGAAACCGGGATCGTGCTGGCGGCCCATAGTAATTTGAGACACATTATAACCCACGGTGTTAACCCAGTCGAAAAATTTCACTGGTCGGCACGCATTTGTGCCAATCCCGACTCACCATATCGGTTTGGAGGACGCCTTCCTCAACCTGTTAGGATCCCAACGAGCTGGTCCTCTCTTCCTCTTCTCGGGTTCCTCCTCTTGAGGAACCCTCACCTCTGCTGGTGATGCTCAAACAAAATGGCCCTAGTAATGACCGGAC
>JABEVN020002557.1:0-21097 GCA_013146195.2 Codonopsis lanceolata
AATTTGATGCCTCTATAAACTGAGAGTAACACAGTTAATTGAGGATTCAACTCATTTTGGATAATTATTTTATAACGAATGGAGTTACGTTCTTCTGAAATTATTCTTATTTGTGTGATGTTACTAAATTAAAATTTGTTTAACTATGGAAAATAAAAACAAAAAAACGAATAAAGGTAAGACGGTATTACGTGTATTTTTTTGTAAGAATGATCCTCCTTACCCGACCTACAGTGTGTTGGTAAATTGAGTTGTGACAGAACTAAATTCCACTTAAAAAATTAAGATAAGTAAGATCGTTTTATAGGAGACCTACTAAATAAAATGTAATCAATTTGAGATTGAGGGAGTATTATTTTCCAAAGGTGAGAGGAGGTAGATAAAATTATCTGAAGTCCCAATTAGGGAGGTAAATGTTATGTGATATGCCCAGCCCAAGCTGGGTCACGAGCGAAGCACGAGCTAGCATCACGTGCCAGATACGAGCATAATAAATATGAGGCCCGCCAACCTAGCGGGCAAAGTAATGGAGGCACCAAGCAGCGAGCAATGCAACTCCCCCCCAAACCTGGCCCGGCATCGGCCTTGTCTGCCCGACCAGGTGCCACCCTCTGAATCCACACTGACTTCGGGACAGTACACACCAAATAGCCGGGCAGAGCCTTGCTCGCCCGGGCACATATCGATCAGGAAGCTCCAGAAACTTGCTCTCCAAGGCAAGTCAATAGTTTCCATGTTCAAGCAGGAAACTTACCATATCTGCTCCTCTACATCTTCGCGGCCAGCCGCCAATCATGCCTAAAATCAAGAGATTTTCTCCTTGATTGATTGGGTGTCTAAGGAAACTGAATCCTAGACGGATTCAACAACTTTGGGGGCCTATAAATACCTCTCCATAAGCCATAACAAGGTACACACACTTTCTTGAGCCTTGCCACTCTTTCAATTTGCTTTCAGAAGCACGCACGATACTTACTCTCATGCCAAAGGGGTTTCGCGAGGCCCTGTCTTGCACTTCTACTCAGATTTTCTTGTGTTTTTAGACAAGCTCAGGGAAGGAGATTCAAGTCCAGATATCCTACCCAACATACGGACAACCCAAGCTGTGATTTTGCCACATCAGTTTGGTTCTGTTGCCAGGAAACGAGATTCAACGCTTTTTCTTAAGATTCCCAGTGTAAGTTTCCAGAAATCTTCCGATTGCAATGGCTGGTAAGGGTAGCAAACATCATGTCACAAGCAATCATCAGGCTGGTAGTCAATTGGCCGGTGACCTGCCACCAAAGGCACCCCAAGGAGTGCAAACGAGGAATCAGAAGATCGCTGCTTGGCATGTAACCCATGGTAAAGACGTGCCATATGTTGAGGAGCAGCCGTCTCAACGTGCTAGCCAGAGTCATACTAGCCAACGTGATGCTAGGGAAATTATTAATGGGCAGCGCAATGCCCGCGAGTTGGATCTCAGGACACCTAAGTCGCTGGGCAGAGAGAATGGCTGGTAGCCACGTGAATTGCTTCTGCAAGCTCCTCGATCAATAGGCCGCTGCTCTCCAAGTCTAGGCGGACTACTATAGCAAAATGTACATGCTCAACCAGCAACTTCTCGCTTTGGGACATGCCCCGGTTCTGGTTGCAGATTTGATGTTGCTAGCCCTTAGCAATCCCGCACTTGTTGGTGATGGCCGTGCCTCACAACATTTGCTCGTTCCCAGCAAACGAATTCCCCTCCGTCATTCACGTGCCTTTAGAGAAAGCTGACGAGGTAAAGCGAGCAGATGACCAGGCGGAAAGCAGATATAGCCGCTAGAATTTTTCACACAGACACCATCGTGGACAAGAACATCATGCTCGCACTGAAAGTCACAGTCGTCGCAGAGCTCGTGAGTATGCTGAGAGAGAGGCACACTGGCCTAAGCGTAGGCCACGAGTTGATAGAGAAGCGGGAGCTTCTTATGCACCGACCCTCTGCCCGCCGCCCACGCACAGCCAGCAGTCAGACCATGTCCGCTTGTTAGGGCTTACTCTGGATGCTGAGAAACGTCTGTTCGAGCGTATGGAGGCTATGAAACGTGATATGGCCAAACAAATGGCTAACCTAGCTATGGTCAAGCCCGGTTATGGTTCCACCAAGCTGCTGGAGGGCAGCCCATTCACTCCAAAGATCAAAAACGCACCACCCGCACAAAGAGTCATATTCCCGCAATTTGAAAAATACTTTGGGAAGACGCGGGCAAGGGACTGGCTCAGATCGTTTGAGGCATAAATCCGAATGGTCACTGATGTGGAAGCTTTCAAGATGCGAGCATTCGAGGGGGCTCTCCAGGGGAAAGCACAAGCATGGCTGGGAAGAGTTCCCCGCGGATCTATCGGCACCTGGGATATGTTACGGGAAAAATTCCTAGAAGAATTTGGCACTACCGGACCAACGCCCAAGAACCGGTTCGATCTCGCTAAAATCAACCAAGGTGACAATGAGTCCTATGGTAGTTATTTGAAGAGGTTCGAGGAGATGCTCGATCAAGTGACCGCTACCAGTGACCCGGAAATTATATTCTGCTACCTGAACAACATGAAAGCGGGGACGTTGAAGACAATGTTGGCCATGAATCCGGGGGACTCAAAAGCTGAGTTGCTAGCAAGTTCCCATCTATTCTCCTCGACTGAAATTGCCAAAGCAGACAAGGGCAAAAACAAAGATATGACTCAGGACAGCTCGGCCACGCCAGCTGACCAGAGCCCGGAAAGCAACAACCGCCCGCGCAGGGATAGGAGGAGAACATCTACCCCCGGATAGAGATTATTCAGAGAGGCACAGTTCACCCCGCTAAACACTTCGCGGGAAGAAATCATGTTCCAGGTAGGAGACGCGCTGCCAGTCCCCTACTCGCTTGACCCTGAGCTCGCTTATACCAGGGACATCACAAAGTATTGTGATTACCATCATAGTAACGGCCAAACCACCGAGGAAGGCATTGTGTTGAAGCGTGAAACTCAAAAGCTGATCAACGCGGGAAAGCTTGACCGCTTCAAAAGGGATCAGGGCACGGGAAAAAACGCCAATAATGACCAGCAAGGAAGAGGAAGAGGATGTCAGGCCCCTCAGATTCGAGGGGTGATAAATATGATTCAGAAAGAGCTTCCATCTAGCACACATCTCGGGAAGCACATCTATTTCTTGTCTAAGGCTGTAACACACCAGCGATACAGCGGGTAGGAGAGCAGAGCATCTGTTTTACCCACAGCGAGTTGGCAAGCACCCCTTTAGCATCCGAGCAACCGCTGGTTATTTCTTGTCTGGTGAACGACTGGCATGTTCACAAGGTTCTACTCGACACTCGGGCATGTAGAGACATCATGTAATACTCTTTCTTCAAGGGATTGGAATTGCCAGATGTCAGGCCCAAGCCTTATCTAGGAAAGCTTGGGGGGTTCACAAATCACCAAGTGAGCATCAAGGGTACCATCGAGCTGAAGGTATTCATGGGCGATGGGGCACAAACCCGGATAGAAATGATCACATTCCTAGTGATCGATCTGAAATCGGAGTACAACTGCATTCTGGGTGCTCCAGCAATGGCCAAGTTCCAGATGGTCACTTCAATTCCCCACCAGAAGGTTAAGTTCTACACTGAGAATGGAGTGGGCATCCTCAACAGCAAGCCCCGGGAAATGTGGGAGTATGTTAGAGATTCCCAACAGAAGAAGAAATAGAAACTGATCATGGACATTCCCGACCAGACAGTGACAGCTCCCGCAAAAGAGGTTCCCACCGGCTCTGCCTCAACCGCCGTCCCAATAAACAACATTAAGCTCGGGGAAACATCTGAAGCCGCTGATCATATGGAAGTAGAGTTCCCCGAACAAGCCCCGACACCAGGGCCTTCTAGGCGCAAGGCTAAACGTCTCGAATCATAAGACATTGAGATGGACACTTTGCAAGTCAGCCCGATATTCAGCCAGAAGGCGAGCTGGAAGAGGTAGTTATCAATCCCGCCTACCCCGAGCAGAAAATCAAAATCGAGAAGGCCATGCTTCCTGATTCTCGGGAAAGATTGATTGAGCTGGTAAAGAACAATCTTGATGTGTTTGCCTGGACAGTCGAGAACATGCAGGGTATCAGTGAGAGTATTGCGCGCCACGACCTGAACGTCGATCCTACTTTCCGGCCTATCCAGAGCGGCCAAGGCAATATTCCCCTGAGAAGAACGCGGCTATCAAAGCAGAGGTCGAGAAGCTCCTGAAAGCAGACATCATCGAGGAGATTCAGTACCCGACCTGGCTGGAAAATATGGTAATGGTCAAGAAGGCCAACGACAAATGGCGAATGTGTGTTGACTTCATAAGCCTTAACAAAGCCTGCCCGAAAGACTGCTACCCATTGCCCCGCATAGATGTGCTCGTAGACTCCATAGCCAGGTTCGAAATGCTTAGTTTCCTAGATGCGTACTCAGGGTACCACCAGGTCAGAATGAACGAGCAAGACAAGGCGAAGATTGCCTTCTGGGCGGCTGGGGGCCTCTACTGTTATAAAATGATGCCCTTCGAGCTGAAGAATGCAGGGGCCACTTAGAAGCGCATGGTCAACAAAGTCTTTGACACTCAGCCCGGTAGAAACATGGAGGCATACATAGATGACATGGTCATCATGACAAAGGGTCGCGACCATACTCTTGACCTGGCCGAGACATTTGCCAATCTGCGCAAACATAACATGAAGCTGAATCCGAGCAAATGCGCCTTCATGGTCCGAGCAAGAAAGTTCCTCTGGGTTTATGGTCAACCAGCGAGGGATAGAGGAAAACCCGGAAAAGATCCAGGCACTGCTTGACATGAAGCAACCGTACTGCATCAAGCACATACAACAGCTCAACAGCAGGGTCATCGCACTTGGTCGCTTCATCTCCCGATCAGCGGAGAAGTGCCTCCCCTTCTTCAAGGTCCTGCGCGGCAACAAGGGTTTTGAGTGGAATGCAGACTGTGCCAAAGCCCTCGAGCAGCTCAGGGAATATCTTGCCAAACCACCTCTCCTCAGCAGCCCCGTGCCCGGTGAGCTTTTATATGTGTATTTAGAAGCCACGGACCAGGCTGTGACCGCTGTTTTAGTTAGGGAGGAACTAGACATTCAAAAACTTGTGTACTATGTATCAAAGGCCTTCAGTCCTGTTGAGGGTCGCTATTTTAATGTAGAAAAATTAGCTCACTCGCTTGTCATAGACGGCCGAAAATTAAGGGCTTATTTTTCTGCACATGTAATCATAGTATACACAAACACACCACTGCGCAAAGTTCTCCACAAGCCTGACACATCAGGAAGACTACTCAACTAGTCAATCGAGCTCACAGAGTTCCACATAGACTACTTACCCAGGCGAGCAATCAAAGCTCAGGCCCTTGCCGATTTTTTGGTTGAAACAAGCTTCACTCAGCGTGAGGATCCTGAGGCCCAGCAGCCAACAGAGCCCGAGAAAAGGCAGCTGCCACAACCTCGGCCAGCCTACTGTTTGGATCTTTATGTGGATGGGGCAGCGAACAAAGTCGGGAGCGGAGCTAGCATCCTTCTCATAGCTCCCAACGAGATCACAGAGTTTGAGCTAGCACTTCGGTTCAAGTTCCCTGCCTCGAACAACGTTGCCGAGTATGAAGCGATGATCGCTGGTCTTGAGCTCGCAGCTGACATGGGCGTAGAAGCAGTCACAATGTACTTGGATTCACAGCTAGTTGTGAACCAAGTCCAGGGGGAATATATGGTGCATCACCCTACCCTGGTCAAATACTGCGAGCTGGTCAAGGAAATCTTGAAGAATTTCAAGTTTTGGGAGATCATCAGAATTGACCGGGCAGACAACATGTGAGCAGACTACTTGTCCAAGATCGTTGAGGCAAACCTAGCGTTGCTGAATCCTTCAGTAATGATCAAGCACTTGCAAACTCAGGCCGTTGATAGACCAGTCATAATGGACATTGAACCAGCGACCTGAAGTTGGATTGATGACTACAAAAACTATATCGAGTAGGGAATTCTGCCCGCTGACAAAGACAAAGCCACAACAGTCCAGAGCCAAGCCCGTTGTTACTCGGTGGTAGGGGGAATCCTATACAAGCGATCTAAGGTCAGACATATGCTCCGTTGTGTACCCCCAGAATTAATTGAGGGCGTTCTGTATGAAGTACACGAAGGGGAGTGCGGGGGCCACCTGGGCACACGAGCTCTGGCAGAAAGGGTTATGCGCACAGGATATTACTGGATAACCATCAGAAAGGATACAGAGAAGCATGCCCGTGAATGTGACAAGTGCGAGAGATATGTGGACATACCAAGGCTTCCATCCATTGTACAAACTCCAGTCGTTGCGGCCTTGCCCTTCGACATGTGAGGAATCGATTTGATCGGCCCATTCCAGCTAGCACAAGGCAAGTACAAGTATGAAGTGGTCACCATAGACTACATTACAAAGTGGATCAAAGCAAAGCCCTTGGCTAAAATTTCAGAAGCAAATGTCATCAAGTTTGTCTATGATCAAGTATGGTGCAGGTTCGAACTACCCCGGGCAATCATCTCCGACCACGGCACTCAATTCTCGGACAAATTAACAGTTGAATGTGCTCGCTTGGGTGTTAAGCACTGGCAGTCATCTATAGCTTATCCACAAGGTAACGGCCAAACCGAGGTCGGGAACAAGCAAGTATTGAACGCTCTCAAAAGAAACTTAGAGGGGCGAGCTAGAAAATGAGCAGAGGAGCTATAACCAGCCTTGTGGGCGGTCAGAACCACTGTCCAAGGACCAACCGGGGAAAATCCATTTGCGCTCACATACGGATCTGAAGCTATGATTCCGATAGAAATGGCCTTGCCTAGCTATCATGTATCACATTACAACGAGCAGAATAATCATCTTGCCCGAGCCATAGACCTTGATCTACTCGAGGAAAGGAGGCTGGATGCACGACTTAGGATGGTCAACTACAAGCATAGAGCAAAGGCTCATCATGACAAAAGGGTTCGAGGTAGAGCTTCCATGGTCGGAGACTGGGTACTCAGAAAAATTGAGGTTACGGGTCACCGGGCAGAATGGAGGAAGCTATCCCCTAATTGGGAGGGGCCTTTCCAAGTCACTGGTATAGTCAGAGATGACACCTACACGCTTCGGACTCGGGAAGGAAAAGACTTGAAGCATCCGTGGCAAGCTGATCATTTGAAAAACTACTACCCTTAAGTCAGTCTTCAGTACACAAACGGGCAGGACCCTCAGCCCTGTTGAGGGTATCAACGTTATTTAATAAACACAAGTTTTTATTATTTGGCATCTATCGATTGTTTAAAGTATGCTTGACAAAGCTGCTCGCCTGACGAGCAGTTAGGGCCAGGCCCGGTCAACCTTCCTCAAACACCCGAGTATTAGTGAACTTAACTTCTCCGTGGGTGAGATGCGGCCATGCCCGGTTCACATACTAGGATGCCCGCTAGGAGGTAGGGGCCATACCCATCAGATAACAGCTAGCTACCTCGGATTCCTATAGTGACCAACCAACACTGTTAGTTGTATATCTCTACACCCAGTTGACATACCTGACAACCGCTTCGAGATACCCACATCGAACAAGGGCTGTGGCGACCCGACCCGGATCCCAAGACGAGACCCCGAGGTCGTGCCACCAAAAAAAATAACAACAAGCAAACAACAAATAATGGGTAAGGCTATAACAGCGATACGCCAACGACTCAACAAATGCGGAAGCAAATAACATAATGGAACCCGAGCTATCAAGCTCCGAAATACAAAATAACCTAAGAGATAGTAAATCTCTCAGCCCAAAAATTCAAAACACGTAACGCAACATTAGACACGTACAACAAAACCACCTGTTACAATTTTATAAATATTTAAAACCAAGTCATCGGCGACATTACAGCCGACACCCAACATTAAACTAAGTCTACAACTCTAGTCTACACACTCTACGGCTAAACATGTCGGAGTACAACATAACCAATAATATAAACAACTTGAGATTGATAGGATTAACATAATAATATCAACATGGCACGACTAACAGTTCTCGGCTCATAAAAGACTAAGTAATAGTTTAACAAATACATGAACCAATTCAATAACACAATTCTTACTACCCAAAGTGAAGTTTATATAACTTCACTTCCCAAACGTCCTTTCCGAGACCAAGGCTACAAAATAATAATAATAACAACCTTGCAATAACCTCACGTTCTATCGTAGACTCGGCGGATTCCTTCGAATCACTAGCTCGGCTCGAATCTAAGGAAAACAAGGTAAACAGAGTAAGTCATAAAGACTTAGTAAGCTACTAAAGATGCAATGTCATGGCATGACATTATGCTCAAATAAAACATGTACATCTCATATCATGCTCATGATATAACATTTCGTGGAATAATCCACAACACAAACCAAAACCTATCAATAGTCACATAGAACATCATTTGCATAATTCATCATAAAGTAATTCATATTACTAGAATATGATTCTCAATTCCAATATGTATAACATGTTATCTTCATATTGTAGCGTTCATCAAAACATCATCCATATAATCCCAATTATACCATGAGTCTCATATTTCAGTAATTACCATAAATCATATAATACTTCATATATGGGAGACTATGGTTTCCATTCCAATCATGAATAGCATGTTATATTTCTAGTATAACATTATATCAAAAGTCATCATTTCATTATCATGTCATATTTCTATTATAACATTTCATCAAGCAATCATCAACTCATGTAAATCATATCATTAGTCACGTAGCACAACAATTCATACAAGTGCTCGTAAAATAAACCGCATAAGAGAGAAGATGATTTCCTTTCTGTTTCCGCCGTGTAGCTCCTGCAAAAACACATGTTGTTAATAATGTCCTCGATATCCCTTTCGTGGTATCGACGTCCCCGAGACATTCCCCCGCTCGGGTTCCATAGTGATCAGAGTCATGTTTACTTACTACAACTAAGATCGACTACTTCCCCACTGTGGCCATCGATGGAGGGGTGTGTGCAACCCGACACGGCGTTCCATTGCAACCACGAATCCCACAATTCGTGAAGACAATGCATCATCCTGCCAAAGACTCAAACCAAAATGACACCAGCTGGACTCAAACGCAAGCACAGGTAATCTATACTCAAATGCTCACCAAGGAAAAGTACAACATAGCGCACTAATCCAATCAAGTAGATATTTACTTCTAAGTCACATAGTTATGCATTTCTATGCTAACTAACACATAAACACATTAGGGCAATATTATCAAATCTCTAATACCCAAGTGTTCTTCATACACTTGTAAACGCTCAGAGGCTTAACCTCCATCAAAACTACCCAAAATTCCGTAGGATCTCAATATGTGATTCACTATATTCATATTAGTCCAATAATCGACTCCATTGAGTCATTTCCATTCTTTTCAAATTTGAAGGCATAGAAGCTATTTGCATCATAGCCCTCCTATTATTCATTAGCTATTATTCATGGCTAAGTTCTTAAGGTTAGCAACATTGTGCAACCCAACAATCAATACCTTCCCAACAACAACCCCAAAACATGGTTCATAGGTCAACACTTAACATTTAAAGTCAACCATCTTATTTCAAGCATGTATCTCAAGTTAGCATTTAATCAAGTATGCTTTCATTCAAAATAACCCTTTATCCAAACAAGATGTAAATTCATCTAGCATGCTCATAATCAAGATATAAATTCATCTAGCATGCTCATAACCTTCAATTCATGAATTAGTGTTGACCAATATACTCTTATATGCATAAAAGTCAACTCAACCCAATAAAGTCAAACTTTACATTTTATTCATGTAATCCATAATGATAATTCATTATACATGCTCACAACCAAAAATTCATGAATTAGATAGCATCATACTCTTATATGCATGAGAGTCAACCCTATTCTTAAAAGTCAAACAAAACATTCAAACATGTAATCCATTGTGAAAATTCATCTATCATGCTCAAAACCAAAATTAAAGGTTCAATAAGTATACTTCCAAACTCCCAAACATAAATCCATGTATGATTCCAACGATTCGTAATATCCAATAAAACTCCAAAAATCATGCATATCATCAATAACCCATTTACTTCATCAACATATAATCAACCCTAGGTTTTTAGGAAATCATATACTCATCATACCCAAGTCCAAAATTACCAAATGAAGCTTAATAACATACTTCATTGAACATAGAAATTAATCAACCTAGACATGATTCTTAGCAAGTTCACTCTTTAAACTCAAAAATGAAATCACACAAAGCATGCATGTGTACTCATTGACCTCAAATAGCAAGCCCTTGTTTTCCTTAGGGTCAATGAGCACAAAATCAAATAGAAGAGAGTTAGTAACTTACCTATAATCAGCACTTCAAGCAATAAAAACAAACATGCAATGGGTGGGAAGTGTTCTCCTCATCCTCCTCTTCACTTCTATGGCTTGGATTTGGAAATGGAGCTCTCAAGCTTTGGACTCCATGGATGAACACTCAAGAAACCTTAGAAAACTCTCCTTTCAGCTCTCAAGAGGCTCCCCACATTTATTTAGAAGTGAATGGCAGAAAAATGGAGGCTTAATGGGTATTTGGGTTCCCAAAGGCTGAAAAGGGTGAGTGAGAAGTGTGACCAATGCATGTTGAGGTCTTCCCAAGATAAAATGTCAACCAACCCAGTTAAAATTCAAATGGATGGTTAGGATGTAGTGGATGATAGTTAGGATGATTTAGGAGTGGTTTATGATGGGTTTGGGTGGGGTTAGGATAGCCAAAATTCGTCACAAAGCAAAACAACCCGAATCAGGAAAAAGAACCTTGCGGTCGCATGGTCCCCCAAGCCATGCGGTCACATCCTCCTCAGCACAAATCTTAGACAATTTCTGATGACCTTGCGGGGGCAAGGTCCTTCCCCCTTGCGGCCGCAAGCCTCCGAGACCAAAAATTGTTCGTAATTCAACCCCAAATGACCCCAAACACATAACCAAATCAAACAAGGTTCAAACCCCATCCAAAGTAGGTCTAGAAATCTCATAGAACACCCATAAACAACTCCCGAAAGAAGTCGGATCGAAACCGGAGCAAGGCAAACAACTTGCTAACAAACCGACGAATGAACTAGCGATCGAACGAACAATACCATGAGACTTAAAGCAAGTCAAGAGGCTAATGAATAGGCTTAAATACTTCTAATAATTTAAAAAACAACTAGGAGAATAAGGGCTCCCAAAGACGAGGCGATCTGAAGACTAAATCTCGAACTACGCGACAAGAACGATTGTCATCCTCAAAGCGTCGAAACATCACTAGACTTAAGGAATGCATCCAACTAGAAGTCTAATACATATATACATGTTAATTAATCATCATGTAATGATATAGGACCAACCCGAGGTCACTAACATAAAATGCAAGCAAGCTCTCAATCGCGTCGCATTCTGACTATCGTCGAGTAACGACTTGTGACTTTAGCAAGTCAACAACTATAGGGCTTCTCTTAATAGTGTTTTGGTATTAATGTGGTCTCTCATACACATCTAGACTTTCTCCGAAACCAAACAAGCAATTAACCAAAGAAGAAATACGAGTATCGCACACAATACAAGTTAACCGAGAATCGGGGTATTACAAGGGTCGTGCCCGGTTGTTGGTTGCCGCTCAAAGTAGGGCCCTGCTCGCTAGGCAATCTTTTGAAGCTCGTCCAAGGTAATAAGGGCCCTGCCCACTCAAAAGCCTTGACCTATGCCAAGCGCTCAAGACTGGAAGTCACGATCTTTATGCCCGAAAGAAGCCTTGGCCAGTACCAGGCACACGGATCGGAGTCCTGCCCGAAAGGTCTCAACCCTAGAAATACACCTGCTTAGTTAGCCTTATTATTTCTGAGTTGATGTTTACACAATTTTGCATGATCGGTTCACTATAGTTATTTTTTGCTCGGTACGTTTTTGGCGGCCACCCCGCATACAAATGTGTTGGTTCTAATCAAATGCAGGAAAATCACGAGTAAACAAACAATTATCGGGCAAAATAATAATGAAAAGGGACGAATACATCCTGTCATCTACCAGAATACAGTTTCTGTTAAAATCAAAGGGATTACAAGTACAGATTCAAAGGCTCAAAGGTCAAACAGAATACAAAATATCTAAACTGTCTCCGGGGGTATTTAGCTTGTGGCCGTAACATCCTCGGCAGTAGGAGCATCTAATTCTACCTGCAGCTGGGCGGCTTGGTCCCTTACTCGGTTTCCCTTCTCCGACTTCTACGCCTCAATCAGGCTGCATACATTGACGGCTAATGGGGCAGGGGGAATCAAGGCCCCAACCCATCTTCGGCATCATCGTGAGCAAGGGCCTCCAGTTCGCCCTGCGTGTAGGGCACCAGATGATGCAGACTCTGAGCTTCTGCGCAGTATGGGTCGAGCAGCGCCCAGTCAGCCATAGTCGGCATGTCCACTGCACCCGTGCCTGTTAACATACGCAGAATGTGGTTGGAGCCCACCGCGTAATACGGGAATATCGCCTTGCGCACCTGGGAGGCATAAGCAAGGGAAGTTTCAAAATCTTTCACAGCCTGCTCTTTAGCCGCTGCCAGCTACTCGAAGAAAGAGGCCATGGTCGTTGCATCCTTCGTCGCCTGGGCCTTCAAAGCTTCTAGTTCGGCCTGAAGCTGTGTCCTCTGCGCGATCAGGGCCTCCTCTGCAGCCTGAGACTTCTTCTACTGGGCCACAAGGGCAGTTTTCTCCTCGGCCAGCGATTTTTTGTCAGCCTCGAGCTTTCTGACCGAGGCCGCGCTCTCCTTCAGCGTCTTGTCCAAGGCAGCAACCTGCTCGGCTTTATTCTTCACTAAGCTCGCCAGCTCGTCCTTTTCTGACTCAACTTTCTTACGAGCATCGATTTCCTTGGTATAGCGATTGTAGATGTTGGTGCAGGAGGAAGCGATCTGCAGCACAATCACGAGTAAAGTCAGCATAACTCAACAAATGTAAACAATCAAGGAAAAATACTACAGGCATACCTCGCTCAAGTGGAGCCCTATGTGCCTGAGAAGGACGTGGCCGGCTATGTCCCGGTCATGGGTGACATCCTCTTGTACCAGTCGCTTCATGATACCCTTTCCCACCAACCTAGCAGGACTGCCACGGGCAGACAAGTCAATATGCCCGATATTGGGGACTTCAGACAGCCCGCTCACTATGGCCCGGGCAGCAGGGACGGTCGTTGGCATTTCAAAGCCGGGAAGCAGCCACGGCTTCGATGAGTCACGTGCGACGTGCTCGGAACTCGTGCCCCGGGGACAGGTAGATCGGTAGCGGTTGGGGAAGGATGTCTTTTTCTTTTGCCCGCTGCCTTGCAAGATCGCGGCAATGATCGGTACATCGCCACCGCCCGAGGAGGGGGAGGAGTCTCAGTCGGCTTCTTGTCCACTGGAGGTTTCTTGGCCGGTGGACCGAACGGAACAGTAGGCACGACCTGGGCTGGTTGGCTCGCCAGAGCGACCACCCTCTTGGTCTCCTCGGCTTCTAGTTTCTGTAACTGCCTTAGGGTCATCATCACTGCATAAAAAAGAAAAAGAATCAGTACGACAATTATGAAAGAAGTAGAAATTAAAATAACAAGGGAGATAAAGTATCAACCAGGGGCAGTAGAGTAAACAGGGGTACAATCGTGCCCGATCCTTCTACACTCATCACAACGGTTTCCGAACCTTTGTCCGTGGTAGCCACTCCAGTAAACGTGGGCCTCTTCAGGCTCAAACGTGCGCAGCGGCTCCAGTCCGGGAACAGCAGCCCGAACCACCCCGGTGTGGGTTCCCGGGACTGTGCGCCCGCGCCCCGTGCACCCTTGGATAGGTGTGCACATATGTGTGGATGCGGGACATCCACTGCTCTCATTCACCCTCCCTTGTCTAGGGGATGACGAAATTAAAAGTGCAAGAGGAGTGCTGTCTAAGATAGCGCGTTTGAATATGCCTCGGTTGCTTTTAGTGGATTTTTGGTCCAATATGGGAGCTTTGGGTTTTCTACATCAAGTTATCCTTTTTTTTAGGGGATACCAGGATATATGAATACATCACCCTTTCATTCCCATTCTCCTTTTTTTAGGAGAAAGCGAGAAAGTGCAAGAAAGGAGTGTTGCAAGGCCCCACTATGGATTTTATGAAAATAGCCTTATGGCCTATTTCGGATCACTATGGGTGCTTTGGGTTTCTTGCATCAAGTTATCCCTTGTTTAAGGGATACCGAAATATAGGAATACATCACCTTTTCATTCCCATTCTCCCTTTTTTAGGGGAAAACAGAAAAGTGCATGAAAAGATGTTGCGATGCCCCACTGGATCCGGGCAGCACAACGGCTTAGATTTTTATATTCGGCCGGATAGAAAATAACACTTTTTACAAATATAAATAATTAAAACTTACCTACTAGCGGACTAAGGTGTGCTCGCTCTGTCCTTCAGGGAGAGGGAATCTTTTTTGATGAAATGTTGTTGGGATTCGGGCAGAATGACTGCTTCCGAAAGGTTACCTTTTGCCTCGGGATCCGGGCAGAGTAACGACTTATTTTGGTTGTTTTGTTTGCTTGAGGGAAGCGGAAATCGGGCAGAATAACGGCTTATTTCTGACTGATTTGGCCTTTTAAATCGGGCAGAGCAACTGCTCTTTCAACGATTTTTGGACCGGGGAAATAGGGTGGAAACCTAGCTGGGGGGCTATGGCTCACTTTGGCCGGTGTGTTTTGAGTTTGGAGGAGATTTGGTAGGGTTTCGAGGCTTGGGAGAAGGATCTCTCACTATCTCACTTCGCTCTCTATTTTTTCTCAGCGTTAGGACGACGCAGAGAAAAATTTTCGGCGTTCCTCTCGATTTCTTCCGCTTTTCTGAAGTGAGCCCAAGCTCTGTATTTATAGCTGAGGGAGGGGATACATTGGGAATTAAGAATTCCTTCCGTGTGCTCAAATCTCGTGTACACCGAGCTTCCAGACTTGTACAATGCGTTAACTGGGAGGGCTCCTGTAGCTAGCTAGACGCGGACACAAGCTCTTCTTGGCGCGGCGCCAAGGCACTGTTCTTCTTCCAAAATTTGCACTTTTTATCCCTCGCATTTTACTGTTTCGCGCATCCTGCTTTGCCTTTTGCATTTTAACTCCTGTAACTTGACATTTGTTAAGTTTAAACAATTCTTGATATCACACGCCAGAGTCACATATCTGGGGTAAGAAATTGGGGTGTCTACACCTGGCCAGACGTAAATTCTTGGGGTTACAGACTAACTCCTTCCATTCAAAGAGGTTATCCTGGCCTACACGTTTCTCCCCTTCCATCATGACGCCCAAGGCAGCCCAGATAACGACCAAGCGACTAGAATCACCAGTAGTGAAGCTGTCGCGGGGGAGCTTAGGAACATTTATGCACGCCTGGCTCATAGGCATTATCGGTCAGCCTATTCAGGATTCGATCAATATGGCTCTCCTATCCCAAGCTTTGACTTTCCCTGGAACCTCAGACAGAATCCTAAGAAAGATGGAGTTGGACCGGGCGTTCACCTGACCATAAGCATCAACGCTCAGAATTAACAGACGTCAAAATATCTTAAGTGTGGGCTCTATTCGCAGCAGACGACACGCCACAATATATGCCATTAGGGCCCGGAATGTGTTCAACATCAGGTCGCCGGGCATCGGGCCAAACTCCTTGAGGAATCCTAGAACGAAGAGATCTAGAGGTAGACGCAACCCTACCCGGAAGAAATCAGCAAAAAACAACAACTTCCAATCTTTTCCGCAGGGATATTCTCCGTCTACTAACACGGCTTTTTCTACTCGATAATCTTGAGGGTCTACCCCCATCGAGTTAAACCAGGAAATAAGCTTAGCAGGGGTATCTAAGGAGGCCCAATGAGCGGCGTAGAGCGTTTCGTTAGCCGCGAACATCCAGTCAGGCGTGGGGGCAGAAGTGGTGGCTTTGTTTCCCGCACAGGCAGGCTGCCTCCTCCTCCGCGCTATTGGAACGTTATTAGAATCCTTCTCCTCCGAGTTACAGGGCTCATTGATTGCAAAAGCCTCCCGGGCGTCCAGTAGCATCTCATCACCAGCCCTCTCCACGACAACTGGCTCCACTAGCTCAGGAAGCTGTACTGGACCTTGCCCGTCAACGGCCACCCGGCCCTGTTCGACCTCTCCGTCAGATAGACTGTGCTCGCTGGAAGAGTCAGTAAGAGTGATCACGGGCACGCGAACTTGTGCCACAACGGCTTCTCCGGCCACAAACTCATCTCCCTCATCAACTTCAACGTCCAAGGAGGGAGACTTTTCGCTGCTTAACGGGTCATTCTGCCCGCCATAGCTGAAAGCCTCTCTGTCATTCTCTGAGTACTCTCTGTCAAACATCTACATAGAGATCAAGGAAAACAAGCGTCAGACTCTACTCGCGGAATAGAACAGTTAAGAAAAGGAGAAAAAGCCCTAAGTCTAGGTATATCCAAGGGCCATGCCCGCTTAGCAGGCAGAGCGCAATGGATGATTCTCCTCGATCTCAGCCTATGGTCTCCCCTAATCCCATTGATTCTACCCAGAAAATTGAGCGGATGAAGAAGAAACCCAGAAAATCGAAAAATGAAAGAGCAGATCCAGTACAAATAGGAGGTGAAGTAGAAAACTTACTGTCGAGGTCGGGATAGAGCTTTCTTCTGGGAATTTCGTGTTGAACGGAGACCAAGAGTTGCTCAGGGACAGTAGCAACGACACCGGAAATGGGGACCTTCAGGGAATCGGCGGCAAGAAAATGCAGAGCTTCTCTATCTTCTCTCTCTCTATAAATCTCAAGGATGGTAAAGGTTGAAATGAAGCAGGATTTCGGATATTTATAGAAGGATTTTGTGAAGTTTTGGGGGCGCCGAACTGGAATTCGAAAGGATTGCATGCCATCATCAGCCCACACGCGCATTTAATGCGCTGCATCGAGATTCGCGCCACCATCACTTCATTCACCTTCCTGACGGGTCACGCGCCCCGTTCCCACTCACCTGGAGGTACTCTCGGCGAGAAGCTTCTACAGCACGCGGTAGCTGTCTGCCAACTAAAGTTCCGGAACCTTCCACTAGTCACTGTTTTCTGAAGTTTTCAGAAATGTTGAAGCCTGTATCCCGAGCAGCGTCATAACATCCTAAACGCTCCCTGCTTCAAGCATGAATGCTCGCCAAACAATGATCTAGGGGCCACTGATATGCCCGACCCAAGCCGGGTCACGAGCGAAGCACGAGCTAGCATCACGTGCCAGTCACGAGCATAATAAATATGGGGCCCGCCAGCCTAGCGGGCAAATTAATGGAGACACCAAGCAGCGAGAAATGCAACTCCCACCAAACCTGGTCGGGCACAGGCCTTGCCTGTCCGACCAGGGGCCATGCCCGGGAACCACACTCACACTGAGCAAGAGGATCAGATTCATCTCATCCAAACCTGGTCAAGCACCGGCCTTGCCTGCCTGACCAAGTGCCACCCTCTGAATCGACACTGACTTCGGACAATTGTGAGGTTCCTGGGTCGCGACCCGCGCCCCGCGCGCCCTTGGTTAGGGGTGTGCGTACGTGCGGATGCGGTGACACCACTGCTCTCGTTCCACCCTCCCTTGTTTAGGGGAAGACGAAATCAAAAGTACGAGAGGAGTGCTGTCTATGTTAGCACGTTGGAATGCGCCTTGGTTGCCTTTAGTGGATTTTATTATAAAAATAGCCTTATGGCTCGTTTTGGATCACTATGGGAGCTTTGGGTTTCCCGTATCAAGTTATCCCTTGTTTAGGGGATACCAGGATATGAGAATACATCACCCTTCCATTCCCATTCTCCCTTTTTAGGGCAGAGCGGGAAAGTGCAAAGAAGGAGTGTTGCGAGGCTCCACTGGATCCAAAAAGTTTTAGAGTCGCCATCTTTATTTTAAGGTAAAAATAAAGAAAAACCAGAAAAAGAAAACGAGAGATAAAAAGCGGGTTCGGAGGCTAAGTTACGAGTTGGGAAGGTGCTAGGCACCCAACTCGCCCTTTCGGTCTCAAAATAGTTTTTGGCTAAAGTATGCTTATTGTTATATTTATTTAGCAGATAAATAAAGCATTAAAATACAGGAAAATGAAACAAATACATCTGTGGCTACATTATTTACGGACTTGCAGCCATTTCCTTACAATAATTACAAATGTATTTAAAAATATTTGGCCAATATAACGGCTCTTTTACATACTATTTGCTAATCTAATCCGGGCAACACAACAAATTATAATGACTACATTGTGCTGGATTTAATTAACAATTTTACAAATAATAAATAAACAATAAATAAATAAATAAATAGAAACACCCTTAAATGCTATTACCTTTTAGAGCGGGGTGTGCTCACTCTGTCCTTCTCTGGAGAGGGAGACTTTTATTGCTGTTGCTGATGTGATTTGGGCAGAGTGACGACTTATATAGGGTAGTTTTGGCTTATTTATTCGGGCAGAATGACGGCTTAGTTTTGGTGGTTTTGGCCTTTTTGGTTAGGCGGAATAATGGCTTATTTAGGGTGTTTTCATCCTATTTACTTGGGCAGAGTAACAGCTTACTTTGGGATTTTTGGGCCGAGGAAATATAGGGGATACCTAACTAAGGGGCTAGGGATCACTTTGATCGGGTGGATTTGTGTTTTGGCGGAGTTTGGACAGGGTTTCGAGGCTTTATGAGTGGGGAACGGACACTGCGTAAAATTTACGCAGAGTCACTCTGGGCTTTCAGCCTTCAGCAAGAAATTGTGTCAAAAATGGGGAGTCGGGCACCTCTATTTATAGTTGGATCCATGCTTCATCGGCTTGTACCACGCGCTCGACAATTTGTACAATGCGTTAACGAAGCGGGCACTGTTGAAGACCTCGGCGCGGACATATAGCATTTTAGGCGCGGCGCCAGAAGTAGGTGGGCGCGGCGCCAACTGCTAAAACTTCTCAATTTTTCGACATTTTCCTCCCCTGCAGTTCACTGTTCATCCTACTATCTCCTTTTTGCATTTTCAACCCTGTAACTTGATATTTTGTTAAGTTTAAACAGTTTTTGATATCATATGCCAGAGTTACGTTTCAGGGGTACAAAATTGGGGTGTCTACAGAGCCCCTCAACGATGGAGTCTACGGGTAACCCAAGGCTTACTAAGTAGACGAACCTCGTTGATAAACAATAGACTCTCCAATTTCGTTCAATTATAAAACGGGGATGAGATGGAACAGGTAGTAGTTATAATGCACAGTATATAAACCAAACTCCATAACCTAGACAATTTTAGTCGGTTATAACAGGTTATCGTAATTCTTAAGCAGATATGAAATGAAGTGCTCTAATGGTCGAACCTACTAGTGAAGGCTGCCTACGTATCCCTTAATAAAGGAACTCAGACCAAAGCGTAGTTCAGTCCAAAACCTAAACTATAACTCGTGGAGCGGTCATGCCTACCGTGATAGGCTGCCTACGTATCCTTATACAAGGAATCAGACCGAAATGTTGTTCACTCATCTAGGGACTAAATGTTGCGGTGCAAGTGCGACAATACTAAATGAGCAAGTGCAGCAAAGCTTTATCAAATAAGTGCGGCAAGGGTAAATATCGTGCTATGATGGTCGCGTCTATCGTGATAGACTGCCTACGTATCCTTAGCCAAGGAATCAGACCAAACGTAGTTCGTCACGCGTCTGTGCGGAATGAATTGTTTCTTCAGGAACTCAGCCTTTACAAGAGAACAAGACCTTTCCCTATTAATCCAGGGCTGCGTACCCCTTAAAGGAAAGTTTCCACACAGCCAATGGATGGAACGCATTGCCTCCTCAGGAACTCAACCTTCAACGGAGAACAAGACATTTCCCTCTTAATCCGGGGCTGCGTGCCCCTTAAAGGAAAGTTTCCAAACATTAAACAAATGCACTGCTAAAAAGGAAAATACCTTCATTTCCTTTACCGTTGCCGTGTCCATGCAGCAAATCGCTGCTGATGTTGCTTTGCTGCCTCTTGCCGCTTTCGCTGCACTTTGCTGGGGATTTTTATTTTTATCACTGTTCTAGCCTTCGCTGGAAAATATTTTTCTCCTGTTCCGCTATGTTTTCGGCTTTAGTTGGAAAATTTTTCTTGATGCTGCTGCATTTTTCCTTACCGCTCTTTCTAACCTTGGTCAGAAACATCATTTTTCTTGCTACAACATCTCTTGGTACTAGATGAAATCATCTTTTCTTTGCTGTTGTCTTCTTTTTGCTCCATTCTCTAGCTTCAACCGAAAATTTCTTTTTCTACTGCCGCATTTTTCTTGTTGCATGTACCTGCAAATTTTTCCTTTCTTTTCTTGTACATGCATTTTCCCCTCTCTCGATTTTTTTTGTTTTTTTTTCTTTTCTCTCTTTTTTTCTCTGCATGCCTGCCACTTTTCTTTATTTGCATGCTTATTACCTCTTTTTTTCTCGTTTTTTTTAATTCTGCATGCTCACCATTTTTCTTTATTTGCATGCTTATTACCTCTTTTTTTTCTTTTTTTTTCTTTTTGTTTTTTTTATTTGGTCCGTCTGGAAATACTTCTGATCTGCTAGATTTTGGCACTGTTTGGCACTTTTGAAACATTCCTGACTTTATTAAGCATGTCCTATTTATGTCTAAATGATGCAATTAAGTAATGATGCATGAAATGGGTATTTTCCTATTCTATCATGCATGCAATGTAGTACATATCTTAAAAATGCAAAATGCATTTTTATGATGCTTAGAATGCAAAAACGTTTATTTATATGCAAAACAATATAGATAAAAAATTTGTTTTTTTTTTTGTTTTTTTTTTAATTTTAAAACATGTACAAACATTTACAATGCAATATGATGCAAACAAAAATAAAAAAAATGCAGACTCAAGACGCACGCACAAAGCAAAGCTATATCGATATCTAATAGGTAACAGCACGCTGTATCCCCAAAATGGATTGTAAAGGAATATACCTTCGGGCTCGAGCGAGCTTCCCTTTTTCTTTTTTTTTTATTTCATGATATGCGGGAAGAGGAAAA
>JABEVN020002558.1:0-21081 GCA_013146195.2 Codonopsis lanceolata
GCTCTAGCACTAATCGAGCAGATTGATCTCAACTTCCACATACACTAACCTAAAGTAAGTATCCCATCTTAGTAATATGCTCACTACTAGTCCTGTGCATATTGCTCAACCCTCCTCAGCACCTAACACCCAACCCGAGGACTGCTCTATGCCCACTGCTAGGTCATCCTCGACACCTAACAACCTGGTCGAGGCCAATCTCGTGCTCATTGAAACCGAGGGCAATACAATGCATGTTGCCTTAGTTCATGTGCCCACTACAACTGGTGGTACCTCATCCATTGTTACTCGTTCCAAGAATAATATCTACAAACCGCACAACAAACTCAGTCTCTCGGCTCAACTAGCAGCAGACAGTGAACCAACATGTGTCGTTACTCAGGCTCTAAAAGATGTGAAGTGGCGTCAAGCCATGTCAACGACAACTCAACTCCTCCCTTTTAACCGACCCAAATTCCCAGTCCACCTTCACCTGTCAATGATTCCCCTCCACTTTCTTCTCACAAATCCAAGCTTATCCTGAATCGTCATCACTCTTACAAGTAATTTCCTTCTTTAATTACCATTTGTCTATTTTCAGATGCCATTCTTTTTTGTTGCTAAGTTTGATTACTTTTTCTGTTTAAGTGTATGGGTATATATGTGTGAATGAGTCTTGCTCACTACGATTCAGTCGAAAGTCAAACCTTTCAAAAAATTAAAAGGGAGTGGTGCTAACGTGACAAATTTGATACAAAATGAAGTAGCTGTCGAAATATGCCAAATGAGGGATGAAATAGGCATTATTCAGTGCTTATACTTCTTATGCTTAAGTTTCAATGTCAATGCATATAATACTCGACATTCTTTAGGAAGTTGATTGTTTTTTATTTACATGAAATTAAAGGAAGTATGATTAGATTGTTTAAAGTTAAGGCATAACAAAGCGAAGTTTCGGAAAATGCCAATGGAAAGGGCCCTGTGAAGACGCAAACTACTGGGGAATTGCGCCTTAATAATGGTATTCCTTAAAGCATCCCCAATGCTACACTTTCTATTTCATTTTTTTAGCTGAGTCCCACTGTCACCTACACAGTTTTCTCTTCTTATTCCATTTAAGAATAAATATTCTCAATGCTAATCTTATACATCTTCTTAGTTGGTTTCTACTGCCATCTCATTAACTTTACACTTCAATCTTATTTTTATACTTCTCAAACAAATAAATTTATTTAACTTTATTTAATATAATTCATATTTAAATATTTTGTATAAATTAATTAATTTATAAATAATTAAAGACATTAATTTAGAGAGAATGAAGAAGTTGTGCAGAAAATGAAGAAGGTTGAGGTACTATATTTATAGGGAAGAAGGAAAACAAACGAAAAAAAAAAAAACTTGAATTTTTTTTTTAAAAACACCAACAACGGCTATTTTGCTAAAAAAAAAAAGTAATTAAAAACCCAACCCTACCCCACCCCTAACGGTAATCTACGCCCCCCCCCACACAACGATAACATTAAAAAAATAAAAAAAATTCCAGACACTGATCAGACCGGTGGGACCCATTCCATGACCTTCTCACTCGCCTCACCCCTGCGTGTGGTGTACGTGCCAGTAAATACCAATCGGTGCACCACACCGCTGCTCCCTCCGTGCATTATTCCTCAGCCCATTTTATCTTCCTATTTTGGAAGAAAACAACACCTCTCTCCTTGTTGGCATTTTAGGAAGAGTCACCATTGCAAAACCATGTCTTCTTACTAAGAAGAAGAGATAGGAAGCTTGCAACGGAGGTGCTCTTATGGTTCATTCTCTGTGGTGGTTTACTTTATTTACTTTTTTTAGAACTATGCATCATTTACTAGGAAAGAGATGGACTGTAAGTCTTTTTTTCCCTTTAAAGTGACTAGAAAGAGAATCTATGACTGAAGCCTTTTATTAACATGTTGTAGTTACAAATGAGAGTCAGGCTATTCTTGAATTCTAAGTGCTTTAGAGGCGTGGCAAACCTCAGCTCCATTTTCGATTTGTTTTGAAAAGAAATATTATCCTGACATTCTCTTGTTATTAGACTGCATATATAGATTTGTATATAGCTGCCTTGTTCTTGGTGTGTTTATGGTAGGTATAGGTTTGGTGCGTTTGAGGCACGTAGGTAGACTGTCATCATTCCAGTTGGTATGTCTTCTCAAATTCTCAAATTCCATCAAGGCTTGGTCATGATTCTAGTAGTAGTAGATTTTCTGACTTTGAAGTTCCTGATTTAGATTTGCCTGAAAGTTTTTAGGTGTGTACAAAAGTTGCAACAGAGTAGAAAAATGTTCCATTTGTAACTAATATAATGTTTGTAATGATTGGAAGTTTTTTGGGTCATTTTCTGAAAAAAAAAAAATGTAGCTTAGCTGCTATTTTAGTTTTATAATAAAATGTGAGGTTGTTAGAGAATCTGCTCGAGGGCACGGTCTATTGATCGGTTGCTCATTCCTGGGAATATTCGGACGTACTCACTGTGAGTCCGCTTCTGCTCTCGTAACTGTCGGATTGAATCGAATGCTAATTTGGTTAACTTGTTAGATTGCATTTACCAATGATGAGTGCATGACTTTGGCTCATAGCTGGTCAATTCATTGGGGCTCGGTGATGATACTTGAAAGGTTACTACACTTGATGATGTTGTGTTATTGAAGTTTATTGGATTTGGAGATTAATTGGTTTCAATTTAGTTTATAATTAATTGGTTTCAAGAGTTTCAATTAAGTTTTTCTTTTCTATGCTTTTTGAAGGCATACACAGTATGAAAGTTTATTTGTTTGAAATAGCAGCCGGAACGAAAGGGGACAAGCTACCTGAGGTATGTAAACCTTAACCATCTTTCTCTTTTTTTCTACTTTTTGAAGGCATACTCAGGGAAATGGAAGGATTTTTTTCATAATGAAGTATGCCCGACTGTTTGGAGGAGACAGATTCTTCCAATTCAACCTTTAATGGAAATGAATGTCAACCTAAAAGCACATGGTCCAAGGCCACTCTCAATCCTTTGCACTTATCAACTAATTTATTAATTTGTAGATGTCCTCTTTTTAGAAGTTGGTGCTCCCTTCAGTACCTTCATCTGTTACGTTGCCCTTGCTAGTTGTTATTGGAGAGTTTAAATATTTGGAATCGCTTGAAGTACAGACTGAATTTCTATTGAAAGATATTGTAAGCAAAAATGGGGCTGACTATGAATTTTGTTTCCTTAAGTTAGGTTGCAGCAGACGATGCCTTTTTTACCTAGAAGAAGCTATATTGGCCATAGTTACTTGTTTACCTAAAATTAAGTGCTAAACTCTGTTGCGCGTATGTCATATTGTACGGGAGAACTGATTAATTATGATTTTGAAGGGTTGTGTGGAACTTTTCTATTTGGATGTTCGTGGTTGTGGTTTGGATGAAGAAGATGAGGAACTATTGAAGCTTGCTTCACATATCCCTTACATTTAAATGTTCTCGTATTTGTTCAGTTTCTTATGATTATTATTTTGAATTGTATACTTATGATGAATATGGATATTGTACTACTGATTAATCCTGCAACTTTAAGACCACAAGGACAAATTTCTAGTTTTTGTTGATGATTAAACAATAGCAATAAACTAGGATAAGGTTATCTTAATTTGTTGTGTTTGGACACTTAATTGCATGTAGGTAGCTTATGTAATTGAAGATGTTGATTTTTGATGAAATTATGCAAATGATCTAATTTATAGTTTCAATTATCTATAGAAGCATATTTGTATTGCATTTGATAATTTCTTTCTTGTGTTTTCTTCATCAATTTATGATGTGTGGTTGCTTAAGGCGAGTGTTTTATTTTACTATAAATAAATGTCAGCAAAAAAAAAATAAAAAAAATAAACACGTATAATTCGCCGATGGCAAGTGCAAATCTCAATTACATCATTATCATCGTAAACTTTATTTTATCAATTAAATACATTGTTATCATCGGCGAATTATTGGCAACCAACAAAAATATTTGAACAAGGTATTTTCTCTCCCTCTCTCTCTCTCTCTCTCTCTCCATTTTTTCCTTCATTAGGGTTCACATTTCGTTTTACCTTTTTTGTTATTGAGTTGGTCAATGCTCTTAATTGAGAAACCGGAGCTCGATGTTTTAAATTTATAGTATTCTGCTTTATATAGTGATGCTTGCGCGTTTTGATTTTTTTTTTTCTGTGTGGGCTATAATCTCTGATATGTTCAGTGTTTTGAGGTGCATTTTTTGGCTTTTGAGGAAATGAATTGTAAAATTCAGAAATCGAGGAAGTGAGTTTGATGAAATTCAGAAAATTAGAGGATGTTTTTATTACACTCTTGAGGAATAAAACTACTGACGTTGGGAGAATAATTAAATTCGATACAAATATTTCCCTTTTAAGATAAATGATCCTACTAACATCATACAAAGTTTGAATTGAAGATCCCCAACATTGGTAATCTGGTTAATGAGAGTAATAAGAACAAAAGTGAAATAGATCTTTGATGTGCTTGTGCCTTGCGCTTGAATGGTTCTGTACAAAAACAAGATAAATCCTTCTTGTTCAAAGGATTAAGTTGATGACTCTTGGGGGCACCGACACGAATTCTCCTACTTTTGGGAATAACCCTTGCTGGTTGCACTTTTATGGGATAGGGCGGCCTTTCTTGTTGTTCTCTGCGTGAGAGCTAAGGGTGCTTTTCTTGGTGTAGCCATGTTTGGCATGCAGTAATTGGAGAACTCTCTTATTTGACTTGACTCTCTTTTTGTTTTTGCCCCTGCCTTTTTTTCTTTCTTCATTCTCCTTTCTCATCCATCTTGCTTGTATGTTCTTTCTTTCCTCTTAATATAATCTTCTTTTCTTTATGTAGGTAAAATAATAATAATGAAGTAACAATCCCAACCCCAAGGTCCCCAACTAGTAAACTGACTTGTTTGAGAGCACATGGATTTTGGGCTTTGATATGATGCTAGTCTTTTTGAAGAAAGCACAAAAATTATCCATAATGGTTGAAGGTGGTTTAAGTGTGTTAGCAGGCCATTTCTATTTGAAACTTGTAACTTGAAGTTATAAATATCATGTCTCCAGTTTGGTGTTCTTGGACACCTACTTAACATGAGATGACGTTTGGTTGTGATGAAACTAAGGACTCAAAGGACAAGAAGAAGCAAACTGAAGGTGCAAAGTGTGCATATTCAAAGACATAGCTAGTACAACAAACCTCAAGGGAGTCGGGTGTACAGAAGACAAAGATAAAGGATGAAGTGTGTATTTGTCATTGTTAATTAGTTTGGAGTAAGTCAGTTAGTTTTGTGTCTTGTATATATAGTTAGTGTTGGTATAACAGAGGAAGTAGCTTCTTCTTCCTTGAAATCTATTGTAAATTCATTCAATGGAGATCATACTTTCCTTCTCTCCAATATCATGGTGTGTTTTTCACTTCTTAACATGGTATTAGAGCAAAATCTGATCCAAACTCTTCCACCAAAACTTTGACCTAAATCTGAGAGAGATGTCGAATTTGGGAATCCATCTCTGTTGATTCCAAATCTTGGATCTAATTTGAGGGTTTTCTGAAATTAGGGGTTTTCTGATATTGATATTACTTCAACAATGGCCAATAGCAACAATGAAGAGGAACTTCAAGAGGAGATAGCTGTAGATGAGTACGATCTTGAAATTTCAACTCTTCAGGTGCATCCTTCTCATCCCTTATTTCTTCATCCCAACGATCACCCTGGGATGATGCTTGTAACTCAAATCTTGACTGATTCTGTCAATTTTAATCAATGGAAACTATATGTTGTTATTGCCCGTACTACTAAGAACAAATTGGGATTGGTAAATGGAAAGAATAAGAAACCCCTACCAACCTCAAAATATGTAGATTTGTGGAATAGGTGCAATAACATGGTCATTGCTTGGTTATTGAATGTTGTAGCTCCTGATATTAAGTCCAGCATAGTATATTTTTCCACTGCTAAGGCTATTTGGGAAGATCTCAATGCAAGATACTCACAGAATAATGCTCCTAAAACCTTCCAAGTCAGAAAACAATTGGCTGAATGTTACCAGGGAAGCCAAAACATTTCAACCAATTTTACCAAATTTAGGAGTTTGTGGGATGAGCTGACTAATCTTAGCGTTGTTCCAAAGTGTGTTTGTGGATGTACTTGTGGGGCTATTCAAAAACAAGAAGACTATGAACATGAACAGAAACTATTTCAATTTTTAATGGGATTGAATGACGTACATTCACCAACACAAGAGGTCAAATCATTATGATGAACCCTCTCCCCAACCTGAGCAAAGCTGAAAATATTCTGATTCAGGAAGAAACTCAAAGGAAATGTAGTAATGGAACAAGTAACATTGTCAATCTTACAGACTTATTTGCTACACTACTGAGTAAATCCAATGACAATAGTTTCTCTGGAAATGGAAGGAAGAACTTTAGGAACAATAACAACAACAAGTCTGATCTCAGTAACACATTTTCACAAAAAAGGAAAGCATGGTGTGACTTTTGTCATGGGGACTCACACACTAAGGACAAGTGCTTCTACTTGAATGGTTACCTAGACTGGCATAAGTTGTTTGGAACTAAGCCAGATCTCAACAGAATGTGCCCAAGAACAGGGTTAAAAGCATGGTAGCCAATGTTGTGAGTGATGATAATACTGATACAAATGTTGGTGATAGTAAGTCATGTGTCCAGAAGTTGTCTTCTGCCTAATTCAATCAACTCCTGCAACTACTTTCCTACACATGATCCACATAAGATAGCCCAGAATTCCATATTGCATGTAAAATTGCTTGTACTAGTGTTATCTCATCTAGTCAGGAACTAAATACCACAGAATGGATCATTGATACCGAGGCCACTGATCACATTACAACCAATTTTGATTTACTTATTGATCCTGTTAGTACTAATTCCTATATTCATCTACCAAATGGTCATACAACCAAGATAGCCTATAAATGTACTATCATTCTTGATAAGAACATTGTCTTAATTGATGTTCTATTTATGCCCTCATTCAAATTTAATCTCTTATTTGGGAGCAAACTAACACTAGATAAGAATTGTAATATTGTGTTCTCTACTTCTATGTGCTTTCTTCAGGACCTAGCACACATGGAAACCAGGGAGATTAGTAGATTGGTTGGTCGATTATACATGACTTAGCTTCCAAGGAATAGATCTGACAAGGCTCCTTGTGATAGTACCAGTTTCCATGATCATTCTTTCTTTCGTAACAATGACTTGCAAAACTCTGTAGTTTCTTGTTCAACTTTTACTTCTATCAATAAAGAATTGGCCTTATGGAATTTGAGACTTGGGCATATTTCTTTAAGCTCACTTAAACATCTGGATGTTTGTACTGTAGAGAAAAACATTTCTATTTCCCCTTGTGATGTTTGCCATTTTTCCAAACAAACAAAACTTCCTTTTCCATTAAGTAACTCATATTCTGATACTCCTTTTGCTCTCTTGCACTGTGATGTATGGGGTCCATACAGACATCTCACTCATAGTGGTCATATTTCTTTTCTAACCATAGTTGAGGATCACTTCAGAACTACCTAGACCTTTCTCTTAAAATCAAAAGACCAAGTCCCAACATTCATTCAATACTTTCTCAACCTTGTCAAAACTCAATACAATGCTTCTATCAAAGAGATTAGATCAGACAATGGGACCGAGTTCTTTAAGCACACTGTCACTTTTATTCTTGAACCACTTGGGATAATTCAATAAAGCACCTGTACAGACACTCCTCAACAGAATGGCAGGGCAGAGAGGAAACACATACATCTATTAGAATTGGCTAGGGCCCTTAGATTCCAATCACATCTACCTATTTCTTTTTTGGGGGAGATTGTCTTCTACAGTCACTTACCTCATAAACAGATTCCCTAGTTCTCTTCTTCACTTTAAAACCCCATATGAGGTCCTGTTAGGTCATAAACCTACTTATACTCATATTAAGGTGTTTGGATGTCTTTGTTTAGCCTCCACCTTGCCACACAATAGAGATAAGTTTGGGCCAAGGGTTAGAAAATACATATTTCTAGGCTATCCTTATGGGAAGAATGTTTACAAGCTTTATGATTTGACCACTGATCGATGTATTTTATACGTCAATTTCCTATACTTCTATAACTTAAATTGAGCTATTTCACGAGGCTTTTGGCTACTGATATGCGTTTTCTAGTGATTTTGTGAGTTTCAGGGTTTTAGGTGAAAGTATGCAAATTACAAGGATTTTTGGTGAAAATTCCGAGAAGGGGTCAAAGTGTACAAGTGAAGAAGAAAAGAAGAAGAGCCAAGTTGGACACCTTGCGTTTGCAAGGTGTTATCTACCTTGCCTCCGCAAGGTAGGCAGAAAGTCAGGATCTCAACCCCGGATTATTGAAGGACCTTGCGGACGCAAGGTGCCTCATACCTTGCGACCGCAAGGTAGTCAGAATGCCCGATTTTGCGTTTTCACAAGAGATCTAATTGCAATACAACTCCATGGTATAAATAGAGGTCGGTAGCCAGAGCATAGGACGGTTAGAAACGGTTGGAGACGGCTAGAAAGTAGTTTTCTATAGCTTTAGAATATATTTTAGGTTGTATAACATAATTAGTTGTTGTAATTACAAGTATTGAAGATCGATTCATGAACTCATTCATCTCCATGTGCTGTTCATCTTCAAGGATGAACTAAATCTTCTTTAATCTAGGAGGAGGGAGGTAACTTGTATCGAATCTATGCTTTAATTTATATTTATGTTCATTCAATTCTTGTTGATTGTGGTGTTTATCAATCCCTATATTATTTCACTTTGAACAAATGAATGTAATCGTGAATAATAAAGGCCTAGAGATGTGGATAACTGTATGATCAATGTGCATATGTCGTACACTGGTTCACCATCACAATAAATTGGATCTATCGATGCACGAGAGTGATAAGTTAGGGCCAGGTTCCATATATGACCTAAGTGACAGTTAGATCATATGTTCTTGTTCTTAGGATATAGAATGGATGAATTATTTGGACATGGAGACTGAACGGTAATTCAACAGGCTATATCTATATTTTGTGAACGAACCCAAGAGATTGAATGATACTTTATTAAAATTAAGCATAGAGGAGATACAAGTGAAACTCTAATCCTAGGTTGCCATCCACCATAAGATCTTCATAACCTGTAATTGCTACTAATTAGTTAAACAAGAATAATAATAATTAGTTTAGAATAGAATTAATATAAAAAAAACCCCTTAGATTAATAATTTGCTATCAATAAATCGTACTATCTGTGATCTTCTTGTCTCTGTGGTTCGACCCTTACTTCCCAAAACTATTCTCCAATAGTCTTGTCCACTTGCAAGGAAAATAATTAAAATAAGACATCGATCAACCACCAAACAAGTCTTTTATAGTAGGGATGTAGTGTTTTATGAAACACAGTTTCCTTTCTCTCAAACCCTTGTATCTTTCCAATCACACACTCCATTTTTTCCTCCCTTCACTCATTAGTCTGTGGAAGATGTCCCTCCCTTCACACCCTCTGCATGTCCCTCTACTTCTGATGTTCCTTCTACATCACCTCCTTCACCACATTTTGTTAGTCCTCCTACTTCTGATCCTAATGTGACACATATTCCTTCTCCTAGACCTGTTAGACAGAGGATTATTCCTGTGAAGTTCAAGGACTATACCAATTTACCTTTCAATCTTCCACCCTCTAATGCGGCCTGTGTTCAAAGGAACTTCCCTTATTCCATAAATAACATCATGTCTTATTCTCATCTTTCTCCTGCTTATCAATCTTATATTCATAACATTGATAGTACCTTTGAACCTAAAACCTATGCTCAAGCTGTGAAGAGTCCTCAGTGGTGTAAGGCTATGGCTCTAGAACTGGAGGCACTAGAGAGAAATCCGACTTGGACCTTGCAGCCCCTCCCTGTTGGTAAGAAGGTTGTTGGCTGTAAATGGATATATAAGATCAAACATAAGCAGGATGGTTCCATTGACGAACTAAAAGCCAGATTGGTGGCTAAAAGATTTACACAAATTGAAGGTCTTGACTACTTTGACACCTTTGCCCCAGTAGCTAAGATGACATCTGTTAGGGTTTTGCTGGCAGTTGCAGCCATGAAGAATTGGCCATTATACCAAATGGATGAATCCAATGCCTTTTTGCATGGTGATCTCAATGAGTAGGTCTTTATGAAACTTCCCTTTGGTTATTGCTCCTCCTCTACTCCGTCTCAGCCTAACATAGTGTGTAAATTGGTCAAATCCCTCTATGGATTGAAACAGACTCCAAGGCAGTGGTTTCATAAACTTTCTTCAGCCTTGAAATCATTTGGATTTACTCAATCCACCAATGACCATACCCTGTTTACTCAGTCCACATCTGTAGGCTTCACAGCCCTCTTGGTGTATGTAGATGACATTGTTATTACATGATCCAATCCTCAAGCAATTGTTGCACTAAAACTCCATCTTCACTGATCTCAGTTTTCTATTAAGGACTTGGGTGATCTGAAGTTCTTTCTGGGATTGGAAATTGCAAGAAACTCCTTTGGTATTTGTCTCCACCAAAGGAAATACTATCTTGACATCATTTCTGAAACTGGCCTGACCAATGCTAAGTCCTCTTCTCTTCCTATCTCTAAGAATCATAATCTCTCTATAGACTCAGGAATTCTAGTGACTACTCTAGATAGATACAGAAGGCTAGTTGGAAGACTCCTTTATCTCACAATCACAAGACCTAAGATTGCCTACTGTGTTCATGTGTTGAGTCAATTTCTAGCCCAACTAAGGAACCCTCATATGCAAGCAGCTCTCAAACTGGTCAGGTTTCTCAAAGTCTCTCCTGGACAAGGCCTTTTCTTCTATTCTCAGTCCACACATGATCTCTCTTCTTATTGTGATGCAGACTGGGCAGGATGCCCAACCACAAGGAGGTCTGTGACTGGTTTCTGCATCATCTTAGTATCATCTCTTATTTCCTGGAAGAGCAAGAAACAACCTACTGTTTCTAAATCCTCAGTAGAATCTGAATATAGGGCCTTGGCCTCAACATGTTGTGAGATCACATGGCTCCATGCACTGCTAAGGGATTTCCACATATCCAGTTCTCTTTTTATACCTCTTCACTGTGATAATAAAGCATCCCTTCATATAGCTGCCAATCCAGTCTATCATGAGAGGACTAAACATATAGAGATTAACTGCCACATTATTCGGGAGAAAATTGACAAGGGTTTGATTGCTACTGCCTATCTCCCCACCAACGACCAAATTGCAGACCTCTTCACTAAGGCATTGTCTATTTCTCAACTGCAGCATTTAAAGGCCAAGCTGGGAGTGCTGAATCTCTTCACCTCTCTCAGCTTGAGGGGGGGGGTGATGAAACTAAGGACTCAAAGGACAATAAGAAGCAAACTGAAGGTGCAAAGTGTGCATATTCAGAAGACATAGCTAGTACAACAAACCTCAAGGGAGTCGGGTGTACAGAAGACAAAGACAAAGGATGAAGTGTGTATTTGTCATTGTTAGTTAGTTAGGAGTAAGTCAGTTAGTTTTGTGTCTTGTATATATAGTTAGTGTTGGTATAACAGAGGAAGTAGCTTCTTCTTCATGGAAATCTGTTGTAAATTCATTCAATGGAGATCATATATACTTTCCTTCTCTCCAATATCATGGTGTGTTTTTCACTTCTTAACAGGTTGAAGTACTGAATGTAGAATGTATAAGTGTCTTTGCCATCAAGAAGCTGGCATAAGTCCTGAGAAGTAGCTAAAGAGTCCGTACGGTACAGTATATGATCAAATGTTAGTGACAGTTATAACGGTTGGATGTTAGTGAATAGGTCATTTTCATTTAAAATTAGGCTGTGTACTATATAGTTTCTTTAGATACATTACATGGTCTCAGCATTGTTTTGTTGTTGTATTTTGTCATTGTTTGATCTTGATATTTATTTTGCCATAACTGATTGTTGAATACTAATTTATCCTGTTATGTTAGGAGTGCTAATTTATGGTTGCTTGCAATTTTTATTGTTATTAATCCTACAACACTTAAATTGACTGCAGTCATTTCTGAACGGATCAGCTTCAAATCTTTCTGACAACTCAATCTGGCGCACCTTCCCTTGTTTTTCATCATAGGGGCCGGGTCAGTGTATTTTGCTTTGAGGACAGTTATATATTTTTAAGTCGCTAATAGCCTAATACTAATTCATAGTGGCTAATTTTACTTTTTACGGGATCTATTCAAGGGCTCCATAACATTCATGGCAATTTCAATGTTCATAGGATGCCAGGCAACCTTGGATTTAAAAGCTCAACCATGAATAATGTCCCTGCTAGTGGTGTTCAGCAACCAAGCAAAAACCTTTCCACTGGACGAGTTGCATCAAGACTCACCACATTATGGTTTGGGTAAATTGCAGTGCTGCCCCCATAACTTCCATGAGGTTATGCTAATTTGTTTGTTTAAATTGAGGGTATTCTAGGCATTGCATCAATTGAGTAAATTTTTTTTATAAATAAAAAACACTTAAAACTTAGGGCTTCTCGTCTCTCTCTCGCACCACTCTTGAATCAAAGACGCAGAAAGTCACGCCATGCACAACTACCTCCCACTTCCATCACCTTCTCCGGTCATAGCAACACTAGCAAACCGATTTCATTTTTCCTACTGCCATTACCACCTGCAATCTACCGATCATAACACAAATTTTTCTGACGAGGAAGAATCCGACGTGAGTCAGTGAGTGTCCAACAGTGAGAGAAAATCTAAACTATTTTTGGGTCTTTAGCAAGTACCTTCTCCAGCTTTCTCAATAGTCGTGGCGCTAGTGTTGCCGTCGTCCACATTCCACTTTTAATGTCATTTTCTCTCTCTAAATATTGTTGGAAAATTGTGTATTCTTGTGACGTGGAATTTTTTACGAGTTATTTGGTAATGACAGAGGTAATTGTGGAAATTGTTCTACTCCGTGTGAACATCAAAATCATATATTTATTTGTCTAATTTGATGTTTGGATGAATATTTTATGATTGATTAAACTGTGGTGTTGAAAGTGAGTTCATCTCACATTGTGAAAATAATAAAAACTTGAGTGATTTATATATAAGTGTCTTATATGTTAATAGTAAGCTTGTGTAGAATAGAGACTCTACAAACACAAATATCTAACAAAATTAGGGTTACTAACTCATGTTTTGTTATTTTTTCTTTTGTTTTCATAGCTCCAGCATTCATTGCTTGAATAAAAACGATTGATTAATTTCGTAATCAAATCATTTCTGCTTCTGCCTATATAAGGATTGTTATTTTTTCTTTTGTTTTCGTAACTCTAGCAATCATCGGCTGAATAAAAGCATTTGATTAATTTTGTAATCAAATCATTTCTGCTTCAGTTTATATAAGGAGGTTGCTTTCTATAATTGCAGACACGATTAAGAACAATCATCACAAACACTCTTTGCAACGCATCTTGTTGGCGACTCCTTTGGCCTCCTAAATTTCTGTTTTGGTGATAGAGTCCACAGTTTTAGTTTGCCGAGAACCTTTGTGCTAAAGGTCTCTCCAGTGTCTTCGTTGTATCCTGGAGATAAATATCCAGTAAAGCTTCCAAACACTTATGAGAAGTGACGAATCTATTTTAAGAAAATTATATTCAACACAAGCCTCAAGCCAACAATAAACTTTCCTTCCACAAGTAGACTTTACTTCGTTTGCCCACCAACACACTTCACAAGAAGCAATAGTTACTGAAGGGACCCGACCTGGGTCCTCCTACGTGGAAGCGACCACGTGGATTCCAATCAGACTTGGGCAGAACCCACCAAGGCCAGCGACCATTAATGAGCCGACCATGATCGACGACCATGATGGACGACCATCAACTGGACGACCATTATCCACCATAATGGTCGAGGATCAAACGACCACGTGGATTCCAACTAGACTTGGGCAGGTCCCACCAAGGCCGGCGACCATTAATGAGCCGACCATGATGGACGACCATGATGGACGACCATCAACTGGACGACCATTATCCACCATAATGGTCGAGGATCAAACGACCACGTGGATTCCAACTAGACTTGGGCAGGTCCCACCAAGGCCGGCGACCATTAATGAGCCGACCATGATCGACGACCATGATAGACGACCATCAACTGGACGACCATTATCCACCATAATGGTCAAGGACCATTCCGAGGATCAAACCCGACCATCCACCACGACGAAGATCAAAGTCATGCTCGACCGACCAACCTTCCATGACAACGACAGGCCCGACTCATATGTACATAGCCTCCGAGATGTCATCTCCACAAGAGGCGAGCAAGCCATGCAAGCCGGTGTAGCTTAGCGGCTCATCAACCGCCTACAATTAACACATCACACGCTATCTATCAACCACTCAGGAACTGCCAGCAAGCCGACCAGGGAACAAGTCCCACCATCAGGGACCCCCATTCCCATCATGATCTCAAAACCAAACTACTATAAAAAGAAGCCCTCCCTTTGAGAAAGGTAAGCTCACTTGATCAAAATACAAGCTATATATACTATCACCGGAAGCTTAAGGGAACGCCTAGCTCCGGCATACATATAAACTCACGACATCGACTCTCACACTGAGGGTCAGAAACCCCGGAAACCCAACCCTAAAGGTATTCTTATTTCAGGTGAACAAAGATCAAGAACGAGCACAAAGCCCAGATATCCTATCAACTTCGGTACACCAAGTACCCTCCAACAACGACGTGGACGTTGGTCAAGGACACGTCAGCTCAGGTCCATTACGTGGATCACCAGCATAGTCACCCCATCTTTGTGGCGTGATCAAGTGGTTCCGTTGCCGGGAATCGTCATTGAAAGAACGCGATGCCACAAATTTTCGATATGAGACGATGTTACTGCCAATGTTACAGTGAATGTTGCAACAATGACAGTAACAATGTTAACTGAAAGTGTAACACAATAAGTAGCAGCGGAAGTTTTGTTTTGTGATTTGAAATCTACCACACTTAGTAAGACAGAAAATCACAAAAACAATCTACAAGAATCAATCTTGTAGATCAAGCCTCAAGGCAACAAATATATTAAAACCAAAACTGTTTTTGAATCTAAACAAAAACACAAAATTCTCACAAGATATATAATCTTGGAGAATCACAAAACCCACATAAACACTAAACCAAACGTGGGAAGAAAATACTTAAAGACTAAAAACAGCTTCCAAGACTAACAACAAAAGCTGGAAGCACGAAACAACAACTTCAGGAAACACAAGGCTGTGTTCCTGAAGATATAAAACTGCAGCAGGTTTGTTTCGGCAGTCTTCAGAACAATCGTTGATCTCTTCTCTCTAATTCAGCACACAAGAAATCTGGGATCAACTTCTCTTTTCTGCTCACAGCACTTCTAACCAAATTCGCCTATGCTCTCAGTTCTGTGTACCCTCAAGCTGCTCGGCATCTCCTATATATATACAGGCTGCAGCAACTTCTCGTCCAAGACTTCAAAGGATTCTGCAATAGACACGGCAAGACAAGAAACCTACTAGGAAAGGGATTTAGCTGCAAAACAAACAAGATTACCTTTCCTAATTTGATAACATTAATAACTAAACACTTATGCAAGGATTTTGTTACTAAAAATATCACCTACCTCTAATAAAGAATCCTACTAAAATCCTAACACAAAGATACCAAATTAAATCCTATTTTGACCAAGAGAGTGAGGACAAGATAAATTAGGCAATGCCTAAAATACCCTTACAATCACCCCCTTTGTCCGAGCATTCTTGGTCAAATTCACAAGACCTGCAAGAAGAGCTTGAAGAGATATATAATCAACTATCATCAGTCATCATCAACAACAAATTACATGAACCTCAAAATATGTTTATCCTAATTATTACAGACCAAATAAAGAGCATGTTTATCCAACCATCATCATTAGTTTCATGCACAACAAAGAACCACAAAAATCATTAAATTTGTGGTACATCATTACGAGCATCTTGACATCACCACCGACTCGGCATCACCACAAGACCCAGCATTTGTTGTCTCACTAGCTCCAGCTCTTGTTGCAGCTTCACCCCCTATTTGACCAGAATGTTGCTCGCCGGCCCGAGGTATCTTTGCTTGACCAAAGTCGTAAGAAAAACGATGAGCGAAAGATGTGAAAGGCTGGTCTGTATCATCGTAGTTGCTTTTGGATGAAGACAATCGACATAGGTCTGTAGGAGGGGCAAGCGAGTGGATGTGGCCTTGGATGTTGCACTTGAATGTTGCAACATTCGGAGGAACAACAACGAGGCTGAGTAGATGTAATAGGATCGGGAATTATAGGATCGGGAAGAGGTGCATGCAGGTTGATTGAAGAGGCAAATTGATAAGCCTATCCCCTTTTAAAAGTTTGGAAGAAAAGTGAAGAGCCTCGAAACGGGGAGATAAACGAGTGGAGGAGGAGGTTTATACCCACGGGCGAGGAAGGCGGTACAGAGAGGGAAAAATAAGTGACCTTTTATCACCACTGTTTCGACCATGGATGCAATCTTCCTAAACATATACGATCCTAGATCAAAGGGTTTTACGAGTGCCAAAGAGATACAAGATCTTAGCATGTTCTTCGGTGATGACATTTGTGTTTTCGATGGTGACCAATTTGCACAACAAATTTTGTGCAAAAATGCATATAGAGAAGACACTTGTGAAGTACTAAGCTGGAACACCCTTGGTGGCCACACTTTAATTCTACCACCGGTAAGTTCCCAAATACACAAATTAAGGTCAACATAAAATCAACAATACCGGATGGAGGATAATCAAGCAAGGAATTTATGACGGTGGGTGAGAATGAAAACCAACGACCTCTCACAAAGAAGACTTTTTCAAAACTAGACTCAACGAGAATCATGAATTCTCTTCTCAAGATTAGCATAGAACTCATGAATCGGTTCACGAGGATATGGGACGCAAAGACAAGGTTTTCAAAAGATGGCGGTCGGAGAAATAATCGAGACAACTTAAAGGTATCTAACAATGAACTAAGAACATTTAAACGCTCATCAATGATATTCCTAGAAATATTATACAGCGAGAAGCGATTTAGAAATAAGCGAAGAAGAGTAGGGAATGCAGAGGTTTCTTTTCTGAGGATGTTGCAACAATCGGTGCAACATTGAGTCGAGCAGATCGTCTCCTTGAAGATTTCACTTGGGAGATTTTTCGAGTCTTCACTCACAAGCTGGAGAACCTTTCGGGTCGAATAGTTTTGATCGAGAACTATCGTCGAATCGGAAGAAGATGATGGGCTAGGCACGGTTGGTGGAGGAGGAGCCAGGGGTGATGGTCTGAGGCAGAAGCACGAGCTTGGCGCAATCGGGTCAAATTTCTAACAACCTCTTCATCGATGGCGAGATGGTCCAACCTTTGATGTTTTCAGAAGAGGGAGGAGATTCGATGAGGAATACTACCCTTGGGGATGGAATCGGATAATTTTCATCCTCATCAGGCTCTTGAGCAGGGAGGAGAGGGAGGAGATCTTTGGTGACGAGTTGCTTCATGAGTTTGGGGAATCGAACTGCGGGGAGGAATGAAATCCTCATCATCGAATCACTTGCTAGAATCCAAGTTCCTTGAAGACACCGGCCTCGACTTTGTTTTTCTTCGCGGCTTTGAATGTCGGCGGGGAGGGATCATCGTAGTTTCTTTGGAATGCCTCGTTGGCGTTTGGACCGCCGAGAACTAGGGTTGCCTATTGATGAAAAACCAGACAAATCACCAGGGTTTTCCACATCTATAGCATTACCTTTCTCCCCTGGAAGAATAACAGTGAGAGGCTCAGGAATTTGTTGAAATACAACAATGGCTTTCGAAAGATCATCTTACGCGCGAAATTTTTTCAGCTGATGGCCTTGATGTTTGCAACATTCGACCTTGACAACTTAGGGCTTTTGGAAGGCGAAGCCATTTATGATTCTTGGGGAAGAACTTCGAATGATTTTGACAAAATCTTTGAGAGATGAAGAGAGAAGGACAAGGTCACGGAAAATTTTGATGAGATATAGGCGAAGAAATATTATGCGTTCTGTAAAGGTTTTTCACTAAACATGCCACTAATTACAATTAGCGTTGGTAATTACATGCGGAAGCGAGCAAGCGCATACTTCGGGCATTCAAAATTTAAACCACACAAGCTGACCAACCTGATGTAAGTAAGACCTGAGTTTGCTGTTTGAGACATGAGAGATTCAAAAGCAATTTGAGTTACAATCTGATTTCAAAAACACATTTCTTAAATGATAAGATATTTTGGGAATACACAAAAACATACTTAACCAGAGTTGAGACTCCACAAAGCAAATAATCACAGATATTCAGCCCAGTTCTAAACATGAAGAAACAGCACAGTAGAGTAGACAACCACATAAAATTATGACTTTGAGAACAATAAACAAAAACAGGCTTTAAACATACTGGACAGATATTAAGTCGGCTGATAACATGCACCTATATGACCTAAACAGTATGTCTAAAATATGCAAGAGAAATCGAAAGAATGCATATACACACAAGTGATATGTCTAGATCAGCGATGCGGTTCCCGATGTTGCAACAATGGAAAATCACATTCACCAAAAATACGTGATTTTATGTTGGAATTAGCAGTTTTTCTTTCACCAGATGTTACAATTTCTCCCAAGAACATTATAGGTACTTTATTTCCCTATAAAAACACGCTTTACTTTATTTCAAGCTAAATACACCACTAGGAACCTTTCACTATTTACGAGGGTGGCAACTTTGCATTCGATCGACCCATGAGATTCGAAAATCCATAGTCCCAAAGAAAGGAAGCCACACCTTGTTCATAGGTAGCTCTTTTCCGTTAGGTAGCTTTCACACTTTCTCAAATCGGAGGAGTCAATTTAGTCAAGATCAGCCCATGCAGAGTCGAAACCTCGTGGTACATTGACAAATTGCGGCATCTAAAACTTTTGAAGGTAGCTCTTTCCTTTGTGGTGTAAGCGAGTTTTCTCTCAAACACTGACAATAGACTTGGGAGAAGGTGAGAGAAAATATCACAACATAATCACAAAGTTTTGAATGAATCTTTACACATGCTCAAAGGTACTAACGACAAGCGCAGTTTGATCTAGTGTGCCCTCTAGACATCAATGCAATATGCCTAAATTTTTTTTTTTTTAATATATAGAAGTGAGTGATTACATGGCACACATGCAGAGATTTCTAAGATTTATGAATCTCTCAAAATCTAGACTCTTAGTAAAGATATCGACCAAATTGTTATCGTACCAACATGTTCAATGCACACAATGCCTTGTTCAACTAAGTCTCTAATAAAATGGTGTCTTATATCTATGTGCTTTGTTCTTGAGTGTTGAGCAGGATTTTTAGCTATGCTTATAGCACTTGTGTTGTCACAATACATAGTTAAGATGTCCTTGCAATGCGTCCATAATCTTTAATCATTTGTTTCATCCACAAAAGTTGTGCATGCACTACCGGCGACTATATATTGATTCGGTGTTGTTGATAGAGCCACACAATTTTGTTTCTTGCTAAACCAAGAAATAGATTGTTTCCTAGATAAAAGCATCCTCAGGGCGTCTTCTCATGTCATCAATCTTGCCCGGCCATCGGCATCTTGAACCCAACGGAGCCAGTTGGTGTTTGTGCTTAGTATACCACAAACCCATGCCAAAGGTCTCACCACATATCGAATGATTCTTTTGACAGCTTTTAGGTGAGAAACCTTGGGGTTTGCTTGATACCTTGCACACACACACACATGCATGATATGCGGGCAGTGGCGGTTAAATACGAAAACTTCCTATCATACTTCTATACAAGGTAGGATCAACACTTCACGATTTTTCATCTTTATTAAGTTTGTTGGATGTGCCCATAGGGGGTCTTCTTATGTTTTCCATTCTCAAGATCGAATTTCTTCACCAAGTTTAGAGAATACTTGGCTTGAAATGAACATCCCTTCATGTATTTGTTTGATCTGAATGCCTAGAAATATGTCGAGTTCACCTACCATGCTCATTTCAAAGTGGATGTCATGCAATGCACAAATTCTTTTCAAGGATTTGGAGGTGGATCCAAACACGATGTCATCAACATAAATTTGAGCAATCAAAATATGTTGATCTTGTTTGAATGAACAATGTTTTATCCACCTCTCCCACTTTTAAACCACACTTTGTAAAGGTGATGCGTAAGTCTACCATACCAAGCTCTAGGAGCTTGTTTGAGACTCCTCTGAAAGCCTTTTCAATTTAAACACATGATTGGGTTTATGGGGGTCCTCAAACCCTTTTTGTTCCACAAAAACTTCTTCCTCGAGAATCCCATTCAACGCACTCTTCACATCCATTTGTTGAAGAGTAATGTCAAGAAGCAGAGGCAATGGCAGTAGACGGATAGACTCAATACAGGCTACGGGTGCAAGGTTTCATCAAAGTCCACCCCCTCGACACAGTGCCTTACCCTTGAGCTACCAATCTAGCTTTATTCCTCATTATTTCTCCCAACTTCATTCGTTTTGTTTTGAAAATCCATTTAGTTCCAATAACATTTATTGAAGTGGAGTGCAGAAACTAAGACACCATTTTTTGAAAATTGATCTAGTTCCTCTTGCGTGGCATTTATCCGACTTTCATCTTTAAGGGCCTCTTGTACATTTTAGGTTTCAACGGTGGAAACAAAACCACGATGTATCATCAAATTCAAGAGTAGTCATGCATGCTAGTTTCTTGTAGTCCACTTTTCCTTTCTTTTACGGTTGACACACCATCTTACATTACCTATAACTTGGTGAGTGGATGGTTTCTCCAGTTTTGGGAATGTCGATTTCCACGTCAGTCATTCTGGGCGTCATCTTCCCCGATTGAATCGGAGTTCCGCGCCTTCTTTTTCACGCCTGGTTACGTGAACAATGTTTCTCCGATGTTGCAACATCCGGAACAACATCCGGAACAACATTGGGTGAC